>VKOC01020163.1:0-27228 GCA_009364415.1 Spea multiplicata | reverse complement strand
AACGCGAAGGGGGGCGACATTTTAAACTTCGCCGACGCCATTATTTACCCCCCCCTGGTACTTACCTTTAAAGAGTCCTGCGGCGAGTCTCCCTGCTCTGCCACGGTGCCGGTTTCTAATGCTGAGCGCCGGAAATTGACGCCACTTCCAGCGCTCATCATTACAAGCCGGCACCGAGACCGAACAGGGAGACTCGCCGCAGAGGAGAAAGAGGGGCGTCGAGCGGGTAAGCGAAAACCACTCGGCACCCCTCTCTCTCTCCTCCGCTTCAAAACA
Organism: Spea multiplicata; assembly: GCA_009364415.1. Lineage (NCBI taxonomy): Eukaryota > Metazoa > Chordata > Amphibia > Anura > Pelobatidae > Spea > Spea multiplicata. The sequence goes on along the minus strand of VKOC01020163.1, from coordinate 26,952 downwards.
AAAAAAAACGCTTGGGGCGGCAAAGTGCCGCCCCTTCTATAGTGCCGCCTGGGGCAATTGCCCCAGTCGGCCCCATTGTAGGGCCGGCCCTGAGTAGTCAGTAGACTTGTACATTCGTATTCGGGCGAACATGAAAACTAACACAAAGGGTGCATATTCATTGTGCAGCCCGAATACCGAAGAAATGAACATGGCCACGGCAAAACGTATACAAAGACGAAGAAAGACAACACGAAGAATCTTCATGTTCGTCTTCATTTACTAATTTCCCTGGTCCCTTCCCCATCTAGCCTACCTTATCTACGCAGCATCACAGTAGTTAACAGGAGCCGAAATCCGTAGGTTTGCCGTCAGGAGTAAAACGGCAAAAAACGAAGAAAAAAAAAATGAAAACGAAGAATCTACGCAAATATTCGCCCCCGAACCTAACACAGGAACGGGAGAATATTCGTGAATATGAAGATTTTGGTCGGCACCCCCAGTAGTCAGTACTTTGCTTACGGACGATTCTAGGTTGGGTATACATTTGTATTTATTTTATTTTTCAATTTTATTGAGAACAGCAGAGTAAGTTCCCCCATCTATCTTGAATTATGGTGTGCCTAGCATATTAGAAACATAATTTGACAGCAGATAAGAACCATTTGGCCCATCTAGTCTACCCGTTTGTTCCTGCTTTAACCTTTTCACGATCATATAGATGTACCAGTATGTCCTTAAAAGCTCTGCCAAGATACCCATTACGATGACGCAAGTGCCAGTACGCCGTTGTATAAGAAATGGTCCATCGCTTACACCCACTGGAAGGTCAATAAAGGACAAGAGAGACTCAGCTCCTCTGATATCATGCATTGCAAACCATTCAGGATCGTCACCTGCTAATTAAGTCTGCTTCAAATTCCAGTGTGAAAAAATGCACATGTTGGTACACTATTAGGTGTTCACTTCAACCCACACCAAATCATCTTATATACATATTTTACATGTCCATACATAGTGAAAAAGAAACAGGCAGCCTATTTTACATTTTCTTTTAAGCCTTTAAATTATTTGAATGTAACTGAGTAATATGTTTATCCACAGCTTTTTAAACAGTCACTTTACAAAGGAAGTTGATTTTGGTACACATTAATTTAATAATGTAGTTGTCATATTTGTGAAGGAATTCGAACTAAACCAGTATTTTAGGAAACTCTGTATACAATCAGACATTTCTTTACAATTAATCTGCTTTTAGTAATATTTTATTTGTATATAATTATACCTCCTAGCACTTGAAATAACCGAAGAGTGGCACTTTTGTTATAGGGGGTATAGTTTAATTTTTTTATTATTGATTTTTATTTATTTTTACTTCTAGCGCTAGACCTAATGAGGAACAGGGAATGTGACTCTTGACCCATACCTGCTCAGGTTCTAACAGCACCAAAGGCAGGCATTGGTCAAGGGGGACATACATTGTTGATGAGAATAAAGGGAAGATGCACTTTCCAGTAGTGACAGCTGTTCTCCCAAATGCGCACTCACGACAAATTTGTATTGTTACATGTCTGGTGGTTGGCAGAAATACGTTAACTAAATAAAAGCAGTGGCCTTGCTCCACTTCCACTTTTTTTGTCCAGCTTGGTTATTTTGGAGTCTGAGTCAACTTAGCCATCTAGACGGGCCAATAAGCAGTGAAAGATTGATTTGTGCCAATGTGAATGTGTGCCAATTATTTGTCTTCTAGTTTAAGCCAGGCTCAGAAATGATACCAGACAATCCACCAAGTTTGCATAATGTCTGAGAGCAACTTTATGAGAAACTGCAGGTTACGATTTAACATTAATCACAACTGGACAAAAAACATTTGTTTTGTTAACGCATCTCTTGTTTTTTAGATTAGTCTATTAACATATGTCAACAAAACTACTGTGGAACGTATTGTAAGAAGTCATCATAAGTGAGCAATAATTTAAATGGTCACAAATATAAGAGTTATTTAACAGTAACCTGATGTGCCTGATGTTACTTTTACTTTCTATTAATATTCTATAAGCACATTTTTGCCAATTTTTATTGGATCATCTTTTTATGCTTGATAGATAGATAGATAGAGAGAGAGAGAGAGAGAGAGAGACTGTGCATAAAGTGCATGCTACAAGGTATTTGTACTTCTCTGAAACAGATGCATTCTTTTCACATACAGGAAGTTTGATAGCTCTCTAGAGAAGTGGATGAATTTACAAGATGACATGGATAACCTCAACCACTGGTTAAGTGAGGCTGAGCAAATCTTAGCTGAGAGTGATGGAAGAGATTCAGAGCAGACCAGACATCAGCAGCAGGTGAAGGTAAGACAAGCTTTGAAGTATGACCCTTTTTCCATTGATGTTTTTTGACCCTTTTTTAGTTGCTGCTCTTTTGATTTTATTTTTGTGTGCTGGTATTTCAAAATGAGAAGTATCACTTCTACCCAAAGGGAATGTAGAATATAAGAAAACATTTTCAAGAACAATCTGAAAAATCTTTATCTGGAATTATCATGAAACTCAAGATTCAAATCTCTGTTTTGCTTCATTTACAAATTCAAATCTGTTAGGTCCACAGATAATGACATCCATAAAGAGTCACTCATGCAAACTTGTTCTTAAAAGAAAGTGGGTCAATTAATTGTGAATTTGGGAAAATTTGATTGGCTTCTGTTATACAACAGCCATCCATATGGCCTGTAGGAGGTGATAAAGAATTACATTGCAATGAGGACCAGTAACATCATTTTGTTACCACAATTTTTGCCATTATCCCCATTACTTCCCATTTAATATTTGGGTTGTTTTGAGCGTGAATGAAGGATATTGTGTTAATTAATAAGACTGTGGATGTAAAAGCTATCTAGTGACCAAATACATTTTTTGCACATATCAATAGTGCTTAGATAAAGAGTTCTTGCGGAGATCTGCATAGAATAGAGAAATGCAGGATAGATGTGCCATATGGTATGAAGTTACAGTTGTCATATAAAATGTTTCTTTTTAGGTGGGTGGAGTACCGCTAAATTATATCAGGCATGGCAGTTATTTATAGGTTTGTGGTAGTTGTTACATGATATAGGTGTATACTTGTGTGAGATGAATTATACAATACCTTTTAAATATCCATAATCAGAATCATTAAGTACTCTACTGTAGATTGCCCTATTTATAGGATGCTTGATTTGGTACAACTGATGAAAACATTTTGTGTACACAATTTTGTAATTATAATGGTCTATTGCTGTAAAATCGTGGATATAATACGCACTTCGATAGAATATGTGGGTAGAACTTTACACAATTTTGTAGGAAAAATGTCTGTTGTATAATACACACCCACCCGATTAGGTCACTGGCAGATCATCACAAAAGAAATTGTTTCAAGGACTGTATGCTCTGTAAAGAAATATGCAACACTATCTATGCTGATCTTCACCAATAACAGCCACGTCCTCCTCAGGTTGAGCACTTGGGTTTGTGTGACCACGTCACAAAATTTAAAGAAGAGCTAAATTAACTATAGGTACTGATCTTCCCCAATAACACCCACGTTCCCTCAGTTGGAGCCTTAGGATTTGTGTGGCCATCTGGACTTAGAAAGGGACTAGCTGGAGTCAGAGAGTAGAGACGCTAGCTGTGGTAATGACAGGGGCATGGCTGATACATGATCACCCATGTTATGTAAACATAAAATCACATTGAAATAACCTCCAAATTAGCATAAGCTACTACTACATATCCATAAGAGCTCACCAACCAAATGTTGAATGTCCTTGCCTACTAGAATGGGCCTCTGGGAATACTGACACATAACCAACGATCAACTGCTTACCAACGTAATACCTGCACGGTAGCAAAACAGATACATACACCACAGGACCAGTCTATACGGAGTCCTGCATGTAGCCAACCTGCTAAATTTACTCTACAATTGGGTGCATACTGTGTGAGGCAATAAATACCACAGTGTGTGATGCTAGAATTACCATACAGCTCCCAGACAGGACCACCATTGGGCTTACACCTTGGGACGGGATGCATTAAGTGATTGACAGCCAGCACAGCCATGCTGGCTTTACATGAATGCTCCCCTCCAGGCCAGTACTGTCTCAATGAAAGACAAATAAAAAGAATCCTGTGTAAGGGGGCAAACCCCTTGGGAGTGGGGAAAAAACCTTTAAGCAACAAGACTAGTGAAAGAACCTTGCGCTTAGAGCTGGGTCTAAGAAGTCGTTGGTCAGCATCATTAGGGACTGATTTTATTGTTTATTGTGATGCGAATAAAATTAGCTATATATATGTATATATATATATATATTGTATATATAAAATACTCACAGATAAATATGTACATTTTCCTTTGTTTTCTTGAGACTAATTTTCGTAGATTTGAATGGCTGGTGAGATATTACAAACAGGTTAACAAATCTTTATTAGGTTAAGCACCTGGCAGAGCAGATCATTACATCATTTATTAGCTGAACAGCTTGTTGTTATGTGATCTTTCTGTATTGAGTACCATATTTAAAATTAAAGGATTTTTCTGAAAATGCCTTCACAAGTACACATATGACCTTCTGATCCGACCAAGGAAATTCTCATTTCAAGCCAGCTCCATGAAGTTCAGATAAGCATAATCCTCTTCTGTGGATTTTTTTCTCATTAAAGTGGCCTGCTTGTTTAAACATATTTAAATATATATATTTTTAGGATGGGTTGTGCGTTTTTGTGGCATTGCCATTTTTATAGATCTATAACACAATGACTAGCATACGTTTGTCAGCAATATAACTATAACTTTTAGGTAGCCCATACATTTATTCAGTTTTAAAATATTACAATTTTATACTTTTTGGTGGTATTTTCACAGCATTATTTTAAGAACTGATCTTTAAAATTATATGTGGCTGACTAAAAACTAAATGTTTTTAACCCGTAGAGTGTCAAATAGTTATTGATGGGCAAACAGTCTTCATCCAAAATAAGCACAATCTATCCTCGGATTGTTATGATGCTGTATGTACATCTATTGGCCTTTGAATGCGATCTTGCTGTTTAAAAGTAAATCCATAATCCTTTTTGATTGTGTCCCTGATGAAGCACTGTATTCTTTACAAGTAGCTTTGCACAGTTTTTTTCCTGCATTAGGTACCCTCTTCTGCTTCCTTCCGTCTGCCAGGACACAACCCAGAGTATGAGATCTTTTCCAAATCTTCTACTTGTGTAACTTTAAAGGGGGGAGATGTTTAAAGTAGTTCCATGACTTTGTATGCATACCTTGGAATCCTCTGGATTTGACTTGGAGTCTTCTGGTTAGTTTGCAGTTTCTTTGGGCAGCAGTTCGTCACTGTACCCGCTCCACACCAAGTTCTTCTCCTACCCCACACACTTATGGCTGCCTAGCATAGCCCTGGCTTATGCAGACTAGCCACCCCATAGATAAAGGAAAACTCAGACATCCCACATATGCTCAAATGCCCTTACTGTTGATTTTAATTGATGGAACCAGGTCTGAAAATCTAGATGCTTTTTGCTCATTTAAATGAATATAATGTTCACTCGTAAGTGAGCTCCAGGAACTGTGTTGGGGTCTGAGACTGCTTCAGGTTGGCCATTTAATTGGCCACCTCTAACTTGAAAATTCAAGATAATCAATTGTTTCAATAAAGGCATAATTTCAGTGAGCTTAGCCATTGGTTTGTAAAACTGGCAAAATTTTAAATATCCCTAATTGTTAGTAATAATTAACTCAATGTTCTGGCATGTAGTGCTGTACTTAGGACTTGACAAGGCATTAGACCATGAGGGCCTGGACCAGGGATCCCCAAACTCAGCCCGCCAGCTGCTGCAGGACTACATCTCCCATAATGCTCCTTCAGCTAAGGGGCTGGCTGAGGAGTATGGGAGGGCCGAGTTTGGAGATCCCTGGCCTGGACAGATCTTTGACTTTGCTTGACACATTGCTACAATAAGCATAGCCCCTGGACAATATGTTGTATCACATGCTCTACACTGTCCACCCTCAACAGTAAGCATGTTGTAGATATATTTTGCCAAAATACAGATCCATGCTCCCTTTGCTGCCGACCACCAATGAGAAAGCAGCAGAAGAACGTATGGGGAGGGAGTACTGCCATCGATCATGAGGGTGTGTTCTTTCCCCTGTTATATAGTAAGGCTCCATCACTGAATATACTATGACCTACAAAACAATATGCCATTATATATATATATATATATATATATATAATATATATATATATAATGGCAAGATTGGATGACAATTATCACACACACATATATATACATATATATGAAAATGTATATGTATATATATGTGTGTGTGATAATTGTCATCCAATCTTGCCATTATATATATATATATAATGGTAATTATATCCATGTCACTGTTTTCCCTTTTAGAAAGTTATATTTTGAAAACATTTTTAATGTGGAGGTCCATCGCTACTGTACATTTTAATTATACTTTTTCAATAATACTAAAATATTGAATAAGAATATTTTTAGCTTCCAATTCATACTGTATCTATGTGCTTAGACATCTTCTTTTAGATGTAATTTCCATTACCAGTTTGATTAGCTAAAAGTAATTTTGCAAATGAAAACAATGTGAGCAGCTAATGCAAAGTCAGATGCCCTTTGACTTATTGAAAATTGGGAGGTTATTCCATTAAATTACTGAACATACAAGAAATTCTGGGGGCACTGGCTGTATTAATTATACTTAGAGCTTAGAGTGCCCTAGACTGAACAACCTGCCGCATCTTAGCAGACACCTTACAAGAGGAAGTTGGATTTTTAGAACATTAAGACCATTGTACGTGTGTTCGTTGAATGATGACCACATGTAGATGTAATTGATCTATATGTAAAACAGCCCTTCTTGAATTTGTTTCTTTTGTATCTTTCTGCAGCATTACCCAGAGAACACAAATGGAACATAATATTTAAACAACTCTAATTGCACGCTGTTGGTTTATATAACATTAGTATAAAAAAAAAAAATAGAAAGCAAACCTCCAACTAAGGAAGCAGATGTATTTATATTTTATGTGGAGTAATCAGTGCAGATGGCAGTGGCTTAGTCAATTCTGAAGCCATCTTTGATATTCCTGCCGAATCATTTAAAGCATTCTTAGTGCACTGGGTAATAAAATCAAAGAGATTTATTGAGTAAAAGTTTCTCCCTAGCACAGGTTTCTCATGTTGACATTTGTTCTGTAATCTCAGCTAAACTGTGTTGTAACACATTATACTTAACAGTATTTCACAGGAACAGTCTGTGTCCATGCTAAATTCTTCTGATATGAAAAGGGATGTTAATTATCTTACGGAAATGCATATTGACTCCCATTATTACACATGCATATCGGTTTTTTATAATTATTATATATTATAAAGAATGGCAGTCAAATGCAAAATCGCAGTGGTAGGTTCATTTTCGTAAACATTTTACATATTGTGGCTATAAGTATATATAGTCACATAATAAAACTGTAGAAATTATCATTCTAATTTGGAATCTCCCCAAACTCATCTACTTTTGTCACTGTATCATTGGTTTTAAGGCTGAAAAGAAACTGGTTTAAATTGACAGCGAATTTTAGCAGCTTCTAATTAATATAATCTGTAATCTCTACATTTGTATTCACGCTTTGTCCAACAAGACTAAAAAGTATTGGTATAGTCACAATGTAGATCAGTTACAAGAAGAATTTTATTTGTTTGATGGGGCAGAAATCATATAAAAATCTTAAAACTTAGACTAAACTATAAAATATGATGAATGCAAAATCCATTAAAATTAGGATTAGATAATTATGTGAGATAATATGCTGGAAAAAATGACTGAGATAAATTTATCATAAGCAAGCGAGGAACAATCTACCCATAGAATGGAAGGGAAAACATAAATGTGATAATTTATCTCAGATAATTAATCTAAGCCAATATTTGTCTGTTTTTATCTCTTTTTCTCCATTGCAAGCTTATCGGAAGATTGATATTCAATTACTGATAGCTTTATTCCCAGCATTAAATCTAGTCCAATGAGTGTTAATAGAGTATTATATTTGGTTAATACAATTTGTGTCTAACAATGTACATCTAGGTATAAAATAATGTTTACCTATTTAATCTACGGCTAGCACTTATGTTTCCTAGCCTCACCAAGCTAATGGTAACATTATTAAGATTTTTATTATTTATAATGATAATTCAGTGTTAATGGCTGGTTCTTGACAGCCAGACCTGAGAATTCTATGTTTGACCTGGAGTCTCTGGGTAAAGCCCTGCTTCCCTGGATCTCTGGGTCAGTTTCTTCGTTCTCCATGCAGACAAGCGGCATTTGGACCTGTCCACTCTCCTGTCTCTCCCTCTCTCAACCTACTATAGACTGTATAGGCTAGCCCCTAAGTGTGACTAACACCACCCAAAATCAACCAACTCCCCCAGGTATACCAACAGTTCCTCCCACTTCCTTGCGCTCACATGGCATTTAACTATGTTGTGTAATGTGTGTCATGTCTTATTACCATCGATGGTATTCAATCCCTAAAAAGTCTATATTTTAAAGCAACATTAAATTAAAAACAAACTGGCTTCTGTTTAGAGGGGATTTGAAAAAAAAAACATCTTCTGTACCTGCTAATGCTGCATCTATGGGCTGAGAGAGGAAACAGAGAGAGCAAACTTATTAACTGTTAATAGGTAAGAGCCCCCTCTCAGCCTACAGTAAAATTGAGATGTCTACTTGAGATAAGTGAGTGGCGTTTTATCCTTAAGCAACTAAATGAATTAAAAAAATGTTGTTTTTTACATTTTATGCAACTTTTAGAAAGCCCCCCCCCCCTTCTATGCCCCTTGGAGCTCTGGAAAAAATTACTGCAGTTGCATAAGGAACTCAAAACCGTTTATGATTCTATTAGTTTGTCCAGCAACATCCCACATTTAGCAGATGAAGCACCTTCAGCTAGTACATAATAAGAAGAAGAGGAACGATAACATAAATATCACTAGGCAGATATGCCAAAAAGTCTTTCTTTTTTGTCAGTTGACTTCATTATTAAATGAATCTGAGGGGAATGTTTTTGTTAGTGTTAGAGCAAACTACAAGAAAACAAAGAAAATAATGTTGATTTATTTGTTTAATGGCGTTCAGAAAAATCCATTAAAGATGCATACACGGAGAACAATCATCTTGACAATGGGAGTATGCCTTTGGGAAAATGCATGGAAAATGTTCAAAGCTGCTGTTTATAAAATATTTGCTTTTTTACGTTATTTGATCGGAGGTTTGCCCTGAAGGTGAATTACAGATTTCAGATGCCTGGCGATCTGCTTATTGTTGAAAAATGTGATTATAATGCATATGACACAAATACATGTCCTGCAGACACGATGTAACTGCTCGGGTCTAGAAGCATACTTCAGTAATATGACTGAGCAATGGATATAATGATGAGAATGTTCTAGACAGCATACAGAATATCTAATGCTGGGTTGTGGTCATTTGTTTTCTCTATAAAAGTCAATTTGTTTGTGAACATTCATTTTGTTTTTGTAAAGCATTTGGTTTTCCTGGAGATTTTCTTTTTTGTCCTCTGTCATTAGTTACATCACCAAAGTTTAACACACTAGAATCTCTCAGATAGGGATGACCTGCTAAACAGAAAAGTTATTGTAGAAAGGTAGTCGTCTTCTGTCATTATTGTTTTCTGTAGGACCCTGGCCACTCATGCTATTGATGTGCGCACAGTGCTTATGGAAAGACATTGCCGTCCTTCAGCAGTTACTTATCTTAACCTGTCCCTAGAGAGCACATGCTTATCATCATCGTCATCATCACTTGACCATGCTGAAAGTCAGTACTGCTGTCACAGGCATGGTTTTATATGATCTGATTTTGCATGCAGGGTGTTTAGGACATTGATATATGCTAGACTGCCATTGGCTGTCCATGACCATGCCTGCCTCTTTAATGATATAGACTAATTTGATTAATTGGACATGTTCAGATCAGCTAATTTCTCACAATTAAACAAAAGGCATACAGATGTAGACTGTAATTTATGATGTAATCATTTGTTATGACTGTAAGCTATCTTTAAGGAATGTGTTTGTTGAACCGGGTTCTAGAATATTGAATTTGTGAATTTTCACAGTAAGAAATATTAATACGCACACAATAAACATACACTTTGATTTAACATTTAGCCTGTTTGTCTATGTTAATAAAAAATCAATTAAGTGTAATAACTGGGGAAAGCAGTGACACAAGTTGTTTTGTTTTTTCCCCAATTATTTTTTCTTTTTGTAGTAATAGTACCACTTTTTGTAGTAATAGTACCATGAATATTGTGATTAATAATTAATCAAGTATACTTTGAATAAAATACTAAAACCAGCCCAAAGAGCTCCCGTGTGGCCACTATGTACATAGTTGCCAACTGTCTCATTTTTACTGGGACAGTCCTGGGAGCTTGGGAGCTTGTCCTGCGTGAGAGCAGGGGAATAACAGCTTATCAATGTCATCTTACCCCCCCAAGCAGATTGAGTGTGCCATATTTGTCCCCAAAGATGATCTCTTCACTCTCTGTGCCACTTGCTGTGGGTATTATCGGCACCTAGCAGCTTTAAAGAGGCGGACAAGTGTGCCCCACTTCTCACTCTGACCCTGCCCTCTCCCTATCTTTAGAACACTTAAAATATTTCTACATTTATCTTAAATGGTTGTAGAGTATCTGTTACCAGAATTAATTAATTAATTGCACTAGGCTTTGGGGTCATTATCATTAATTTATCAGTATTGTATTGGCAGAATGGCATGTTATGGATTGTGCCAAATAAGCTACAATATCACACCTCTCTATGGTGTTTATTTACTAATGTGTCAGAACTATTAATGAATGTTAATTCCTATTGATTTTAAGGGTAACTAATTAAGAACAGCTATTGTCAAACTGAAGTTTATATTGATTGACCTTTTCAGGTGATCTCTTTATTGTTTGAGCTTAGTAACATGGCATATACTCTTCTCTCTGTGTCAAGATGCATTGTCCTTTTCTTAATGGCAAATTATACACACCACATTCCTGCAACGTTAATAATAAAAATTGAGTATTCTAGCACTTAGGTCATCTTCAGTGAGATGAAATGTTTTTAATTTTTTTTTTCCGTTTTGGTAAATATACATATAAAATCTCATGCATGTGAAAACACTGATAAATAAATGAATGGTCTTTAAATACCGGTAGATTACGTAAAATAAATTCAAATGTGTGAATCTACATATAGATGTGTGTGTGTGTTAATGAACTATATATATATATATATATATATATTATATATATATATAATATGTATATGTGCATACATATACTAGATATACTGTATATACACTACTATACACAATGTATATAGTTTGATGTACTATATATATATATATATATATATATATATAATATATATATATATATAATTTATATGTGTACAATCACACACATCTGGCTAGAATAGACATTTTACTTAACAGTAAATGGAAACTGTTGTTTATGTATTATTTCTTTTAATTCCCTAATCAGCACACACAAGCACGCTATTAAAACAATGTTTTACAAAGGCCAACAGACATGAGTTTATAAATAATGAATGTTACCATATCTGTTTAAACAGAAATGTTATGCTTGGGAAAAGATGCATTAAGATTTTATGTGCTCCTTTTTACAGCACTAAAGTTGCAGAAAGAGAGCTGGACATGGTGCTAACTATTTGACCACATTTTCTATTTGAAGTTTCATATGTAACACCCCCCCACCCCCCAGAAGAACGCTAATGTAGGGCATCCTGAAGACCATTCAAGGACTGAAGGACAGTCAGTGGTTATCACCATTAATTTGTAAATTATAATCAGTGGCAAAAAATGCAACTTTAGTTTTTTTTTACCCTTTTGACTAGATGAACCAAACATTATATACAGTTTACTGTATCACATGTATTTCACACCTGCCTAAAACTTTTGCAAAGTAAGTAATAGACATGACTTCTCAGGAATTGAGGAGACCCTTAATTCTGACCAAATCCCTAACTCCATTTGCAGAAATGCTGCCTCAAGCATGCAAGGAGCTTCCACCATGCTTCACCGTTGCCTGCACACGCTCATTCTTGTACTACTCTCCAGGCCTTTGGCAAACAAACTACCTTCTGCTACAGCCAAAGATTTCCAATTTTGAGTCATCAGTCCAGAGCGCCTGATGCTAATTTTTTTTACCCCAGTCCCTGTTTTTTTGCGAATAATTAAGTCCTTTGGCCTTGTTTCCACTTCAGAGGTATAGCTTTTTGCAGTATAACTACTTTCTGTCTTGTTGCTGTGGTCAGTCTTGCCATGGGTGCATGACTTTTGACATTAAATGTCTTCACCTTGTTAGTGAGTTTGGCCGTTCTCACAAAATCCCTGGCTTTGTGCAAGTTTACCTAGAAGAATTAACGAGGTTTTGAAGACAAAGAGTGGTCACACCACCAAATATGGATTTGATTTAGTTTTTTTCTTCTGTTCACTCACTTTGCATTTTGTTAAATGATGAAAATAAACTATTAACATATTTTGAGAGAATTTTGACTTTACAGCATTTTTGAGAGAGAATGAATGGCAGAAAGGGCAGGATACAAAATTCATTGTCCGAAAACAAATGGACTAAAAACAAACAAAATACATTTTTGGAATCGTTTTTGGTCCATTTGCACCATTATTCTCTAACTCATCTTGTCCTGTCAAGTTATTGAAACCTCCCAAATTAAACTAACCCTGTTATTATCATCAATTTAAACACAAATTGCTCACAAAAATATGTGTATATTTTATACATTTCAATTCAACATCATAATAATTTAACATACAAGGCTAAATTTAATAAATGAAGTTCAAGGGTAAAAATGTTAAATGTAAGAAAATCACTATAGAAACGACTGGAACGGTGTTGCGGATTTTTTCATATTTAGCTTGGTTTAGCTCTTTATAAAACTGTCCCACATCCTTTTATTTAGACCTATTTTAATCTTTAGAAATGGGATTTATGGTTAAAGTGTATAAAATCTCTCATTTCAGAAGAAAATGGAATGTGCGGAAATGCTCACAGCAGTGGAATGAAATTTCTGTTATATTTCTGTCACTCTCCTGGTAAATAAATGTTGTCTTGTTCCTCTTAGAACGCTCAGAAAGGAGGCTTATAAGCATAGAAGAACATCTTGTCAGTACTAGACAGAAAATGGGATTCCGATCCCGATGAACGCACCGTAACCAGGAACGTACACGCGTGATGCTTATTTCCACATTGGTAATCAGTACGCACATGAATAGATACAACTGGCAGAAACAGCTGCAATGATTTCATATTCAGGGTCTACTTTTTATAGGGGGAAAAAATTCCTTTATCTCTAAAATGATGGGTATTTAAAAATATGATCAGTTATTGATAATTGAAGCATCAATTGATAGCGGTTCAGAAGAAGAAGTGATTATGTTAAAGTCTGTAAGTACATCATTTTTTTTCAATGCACATCGCAGTTAGACTCCAGTGCATTTTACCGCATGTAAATCGATGCTTTCGTTATTTTTTTTACAAGAGTACAGGGGACGGTTCGACTTTCCTTTTCATTTCCCACCTCCTCTGCCTGCTTCTCCTGAAGCATGTAAGCTCAATTCACAAGGATGCAATTTGCATGCAGCAGAATTCGCAGGCATCCTTTTGCATAGTGGACTCCAATGTACATTCTCCATGAGCAGAAAATGAGATTGGGACTAATCTGAAACACTATCAGAAAGCTGATAATGTAAAAATGTTGTATTATAGTTATTTTGTGGCTAGAAATAATCCACAGCTTTAAAGCAAATCAACACTTCTTTTCCCAAAACCTACATTTTACAATTCTACACACTAGATAAACATGTATTATGGTACAGATATATAATATATATATATATATATACACGCATGTGCATTAAAAACCTGCTACGTATGGATGCTATGAGAAATTGAATTGTATTTTTTTCTCAGAACCTGCAATATTATTTGTCACTAATAAGTTATATCCACCCATATACAACTCCAAGTGCCACAGGCAAATTTGTAAATGAAATATCTCTACGTATACAATTGTATACAATTGTATACAATTACACATACATACTCACACTAACATACTTATACATACAAAGTCACTCTAATATGTGCCTGTTAAATTGTCGCTTGTTGTGTATTGGTTCCAGCAGCCTACAGTATGTAATTTTTTGGATGCAAAATTCCAGCTCTTTAACCAACAAAAATACACTATTCAGGAGTAATGATTTAAGATACATTTAGAAACAGTATGTCAGTTTTATTGTGTAACGTTTCTTTACAAATTGTCTCATTCTCTTGGTTTTTTTTTAATCCCCATCTAGTGGTAACAGGTATTGGCTTGGGTACTTTTCCCATTATTATAAAACCAACAGATGTAAACCTCCCTAAATGACTTTAAATTATTTTATAATGTTCACTATGATAATAAGCAAGTCTCTTTGGGTTATCCACTAGACTCTCCCTTTAATGCTCTTATCTTTCCATGCAACGAGTGGATGTTAACTTTTTACTCAAGTTGTTAGATAAGAAAAAAAACTTATGTATTAAAGAAAGACTACACTACGTTGTTTGGTCCTTGATGCTGGCAGTCTGTCAGAACCCTTTCTGTCTAAAATTTCAGGGTTTTTTCCTCCAGAATATATTTCAGTTTTTTTAACTATAATATCAGCAGACTCACAAATTATTTTAGATTATCATCTTAATTTCATCCAGGTGACTCAATACGAAATCAAATTGACTCATTAAATGTGACATTAATTTAAAAAAAAAAGAGAGAATGATTTGTTTTGCAGAAATGTAATCATTGATTGAACGTTGTCCCAGGATTTTATGGCCACTGGCAATTACATACTTACGCAAATGCAGTTGGACGTACGGCACAGTACAATTCCTCCTCTTCTTGCAGGAACATGATTGCACCTAATTGAAATCTGAAAAACATCTGCCCCTATGTTCTTTTGTTTGTGTGCTAAAAGTTTTAACCCCTTAGTGACAAAGCCCGTACATGTACGGGCTCACAATGCATTGTTTTCAATGGGCTTAGGGACCGCCCATGGTCCTTAAGGGGTTAAATTGATTTTTATAAACAACCAGATTTCCTTTGCTCCAGTGAGACTTTATACAAAATGGATTTTTAATTCTAAGACAGCAATTTGTGATTAAATATCCCTGCGAGGGGCATATCTCTGTTTCTGTAGCAGAAACTATACTCAAGTCTCGTTATGGCTCCAGCGAGGAAAATATTACGGCATAATTTTCACATACAAATGTAACACTTTTTATAACTCCTTTAAATCATGTGCTAAGGAAAGTTTTGGAACAGCTGGGATCTTTCGTAATCTCCCCATTTAAATGACTTGGTTTCGAAATGTGAATGTATGATGCGTGTAATCTGTACTGGTGACATTTAGAAGTGGCCATTAAATAAATAATGACTATCATCCGGAGCAAATACTAAATTCAGTGCGATCAACACGATAAAACAAACGTGTTCATTTATTCAAAGGATGAACTGCTCTTCAGTTACAGGGATGTAAGCACTTTATATTGAAAAAATGTATGTTTATGCTGCATTTAATCTTGCGGATCTTTTATAAAAGGTTTAAAAGAAGACCTACTGTGTAAAATGCAGTTCATCTGAATAATATTGTGCATTTACTGCTATACTGCTTACTGTGTATGAATTTCTTCTTGCACTTAAATACAAATAGAACAGCGTATATATATATATATATATATATATATATATATATATATATATAATCTAATGATTTGGTGTCACAGCCTCCAACAAATTTCTGTGATCTACTAAAAGTCTACTTTTGAACATAATATTTGCCCTTTCTATTTGTTGATCTAGGGAATTAAAACTTCAGAACACTAAACACTGCTACTTCTGCAGGAGTTATTTAAATTATTATTTAAATTCCCTGGAGCAATATCTCATAAACAACCCATCAGCCCCTTACCCCCATCCCCGGTGATTAACACATGCAATGGCATACATATTTACACTCACTCTCACGCTTACACAGACTTACGCACACACACTAACACACACTCGCACTTTTATGCAGAAACACAGTTACCAATACAAACTCATACTAATGCACTCACTTACACATAAACACTTATGCTAACACACTCACCTACACATGCACACTAACTCTAACATGCACACGCATTCGCTTCCTAAGTCCCTTACCGCCTCACTCTCTTACTTACATATATTACTTTACTTGGAGACTTTTTTCTTACTGCTCACGGGCACTATGTGAGCTTCACTTTTACCAATGAGCAGTTTCATTTTTACCACTAGGTCACATAACATTGTGTTATGTGACCCTGTTACATTCCTGCCCCCACAAGTGGGCCGGTCTTAGTTGGACAGGCACCTTTTGAAGAATTTTTGACTGGCCTGAGGAAAAATTGCCCCCTGGGCAGAAGGTGACTGCTTCCATTATTAACCTGATTTTGGTTATGCAGTGTGCTACAAAACATATTAGGATGTTGTAGGTAGCCTCTTTAGAATTATTGGCACACAACATTTTCCGCCAATACAAATACTTTGTAATGAATTTGGCCAATCAACATGACTTATTTGATCAATTTCACCTAAATATTATAGTGGTCCGTATAAGTTGCTGTAAATGTGCTCACAGTTTTGTGTGTTGAAATGCTTAACTTGGATGCATTTTCAAATACTGTAAATATGTATCATTCTATGTATGCCGCAGTTTTTGGAAGAGCTTCTTTGTCTAATTTCCATGTCATATTTTAGTCTTCTGTTCAGAAGTAAATGTACGCTACACCTGCCGAAACGGTCTAAATAATGTATATTTAGTCCATAATGTACAGCTTCCTGTACATGAGGGACTTGAAAAATAAGTAGTTACTTTACTAGCGAATGTCTCTATAAATGTTGGTGTCTAACTGACTGTAAATATTCCAGAGTTATTTTTACAAATGAAGTGAAACCCCATCAAAAATATGTATTTAACAATTTTGTTTAATGTAATCCAGCTGTATCCACCAAGAGTCTATGAGCCATGAGTGTGTGTTAGTGTGAGTGTGTGTGTAAATATATGTGCCAGTGCATATGTTTGTTACCAAGGAGGGGGCAAGGGGCTGATGGGGCCACTTGGCTTTACCTTACCCCAGGGACAGTAGGTGACAGCAGGTGACAGCCCTTCCCTTTTCACTACCCTTTCTAGATAAGTTGCAGTGTATGACAAAAACCCTAATAAAGTTGGCAACTAATATATAAACATAATATATACGTTTTGGTTTTTTGGTTATAGGAATTGGCCAAAGCATAATTAAGCTCACTCGCCACGTCAAGGCACACTCTCATATTATGCAGCCTCGCCTTATTCATGGATGTCTGTTGCATGGGAGGCCGCAAAGTCCCAACCACAACTCTGTACATGGTGAATAAATGTTTGTACTAATTAATGTGCTTACACATGTAAGTGTTCACCTTTAACCTTAAAAAAGTAAAATGTTAATTTAAGTGTTATCATGCTGTATCAAAACATTAAAAGAAATAATGCATTGGACTCCCCAAAGTACTTCATTAAGCGCCTTAAAATGTTAAATTCTAATTTCTGTTTATAGTTGGTGATAAGTTTACTACATTATTTATTAATGTAACATAAAGTTGTTTGTGTGTCTAGAACTTGTCTTCAAATTCTTTGGTTTGCCTTTAACCCCTTTAGTCTCTAAACCCAATGAAAACGATGCATTTTGAGCCTGTACATTACGGGCTTTGTCATTAAGGGGTTAAACTCGGGCTGTGGATTACGGAATTATTATTGTAATAATTGAGATTGCAATTTAGAATTAATTTTTATGTTTAGCAGCTATGACGTAAAGAACTGCAAACTAGTGTGTATGATTTTGGGTGTCCTAGTAAAAAGAATCCACAAGTTTAGGAGGACATTGGAATGAAATAATCCCTAAAACCAAAAGGTCTTCCCTGTTCATGTTATAGATAATAGACGTGCTTTAGTGGTTTTGACAAGCTGTAGTGTGCATCATTTTGCATTAATGTACGAAATCTTTAGCAATGTTACCTCTACGTTAAGAAGTAAGGTTAAGAGACGACCCCTGTGGCGAACACGTGTTTTGCAGACTTACATTAGGCAAATGTTTCATTGATTGTATGCAGTCGACATTGTGGTTTATTCAGCTCTCTGACTTCATTGAGCATTTCTGCTCCCGGACTTTGCTTTATGAATAGAAACCCCAGCGAGCTTACTGTACAAACAGGGCTGAGCCGACCGTTATTTATAGCAATTCACAACATAGAAAGAAACAAGGAATTGTGTCAGATACCATACACTGTTGTGAATATGGACTGGGGCCTGAAATTGACTCGGAAACCATATTGTAAATGTGCTGTATGGGAAAATTATGTTTAGGGTACAGGAGTACTACCAAGGAAAGTCCAATGCTTTGTGGGTGCTGTGTGTACACCAATATCAACATTATTACTGTACAGTAATTGCAAACATTGTGTGTTACTTTATCAATTGACATATATATATATATACAGTCCCGAAATATTTGTGCATTGTTCTTGTGTATACTATTTAATAATTATTGGTGCCACTAATGATCCTTGAAATTTAGGGAGTGAATGGTAACTTACCAGGCACCCATAAGGTTAAAAATACATGTTTAAAAATTCTCTAATTTATTATTATTATTATTATTATTATTATTATTATTTTATGTTTAATTTGAAAGTGACATTTTATAATCACTGGATGTATTTAACAAATTCCACTCTTAACGTGTATTTAAAAATGGCATTTGATCAAAATGTTTCTTTAAACAACGTCAGCGTAAAGGTTGGCCTTACTTGTAACTTTAGGATATATTCAATCTTTATAGCTGAAGAAGTACACCTTAGAGAAGAATAAAAACGCCAAAATGCTTTAGCTATATTTCCTAGGGTTCTCAGCAGCGTGTCTGAATGCTGATAAGGTGACGACTACATTAAGCAGTTAGAATGTAAGCATTAAGCAGTTGAATTTATTTGGTTCTTGCTAGTCACAAGAGAAAAAAATCCCTGCAAAGAAAATGCAGAATCCATTGTCACCTACTGTATGATGGTTCTAAATTAACATCTCCAATCATATATTGTTTATCGAAACGATACGATTCTTTTCAAATGGGTAACGATCAGTGGTAAGGAATATTCTTGTAGATACTGAAATGAAGAAGTAGCTGTATAGAATCATTTATATATATTTATATTACTAAAATTAAAAAAAAAATAGAAAAAGCTTGTTTAGCATATATCTCAAAAAGCTAATTAGCCACATGACGTTTTATGAATGGCACCTAATTTTCGTTGTGGTTGTTCAGCTATCAAAATAAGAAATTGCATGCTTCAACCTCAAAATCAGGTTTGTTGATGGTTAAACCTAGCTGTAATACTCTATATAGTCAAGCAAAACTTGTTCTGTACTTTCACGAGCTGGTCCTTGACTGCATATACCTTTTAACTTTTTTTTCCTTTCCGTTATGTTTTGTTTTCTCATTCATTTTGGACTTTCATAATTTTTTGTGCTCGCTTCTCTGATATTGATCTTGATGGATGCAGCCATTTGTGGCCCCGACTGTGGTCATTAAGGTTGTCTTGTGGCATCAAATAAATATTGACACATTGTAATCAGAGAACTCCATTTTAAAAGGTGCTGTCATTGACACGTTTCTTTCATCTCCTTTTCTGCACTTTTGTTTGTGGCCTTGAAGAAGCTCTTCTGTGATGTTATGGAGTAACAAAACCGATACACACTGATGTTCTTCTCTTTCATATTATGTGAACAAATGTGTTTTTGTCATATTGATATGACCAGGGGCAGCAGGATATATTCTTGCTAATTTGTAAGACAACATGCCAAGTGTGTATTACCCAGTGTTGTCCAGCCACACTTAAAATAAAGGAAGGTCTATAAACACATAAAGAGGAGACAGGATTCAGATAATTCTCTAAAACTCAGAATTCTCAGGATTCTCTAAACATTCATTTGGATATATGTGAACTCGCAAGTAAAACACACAGTAGATTACCTTGTTCCCATTCTATCACAGTAGTTCCAGTGAAGACATATAGGTCACATTCTATATGTCTTTAAAGTACTTTAGGACTATATGGCTTCACTGGAGCTTATCAGTGGCTCGGACATATTCATATTATTATTATTTGACCTTGTGTTCACTAGAATTAACTAGAATTCCCCATGTCCAAAGAATATGGGTCTATAGCAATGAATTCTAGAGCCCAGTTGAGCCCTAAGGCATATTTATATCTCATGTATATACATCTAACAGAACATAAGGGAAAATGTAATCATATGCCACTGATGTGATAAGTTTATTAGTCTAGTGTCTAGCTGTCAGTGTTGTGTTGTATCACAGGCACACAACCAAGGTTTCTGAATTAGGTGCATTATTTACTGTTGACTTACACTAAACCTAATACACTGAGATTGCAGCAATCCCATTTAAAAATGATATCGCTGCCTACTCAACATATGCTTTAGGATGACGTCATCAACGCCTGAGTTTTCTTAATGTACGGTCCTAAACTGCAAATCTGTACACGAATGTGATTCTATCTTCAATTAATGAATAAAGCAGTGGAAATTTGACTTCAGGTCATGACTCCTCTGTCTGTAATGAGCAGTAATTTGTATTTGCACATAAAATATATTGAGCAGACCGCTTTTGGCAAGGATGTGATGATTGCAATGCTGTCGAATGTTAAAAATGCCAAAGCAACCATTGCAATTATGTTGTCTCCCGCTATATTTTGTTTGATTTTTCATTTTTGATGATCCAGTTTAATAAAGCCTGTTTCTGTCAACAAATTTCTTTAAAAAAATATACGTACAGTATTTCCATTCTTATCACTTTTACTTTTTCCTTTTTGAGATATTGATTTTAAGAATTGAGAAGCATTTCCTGAGAGCTTATATTAAAGCAGATTTGTCTCAGCGCAGCTTTCTATCTTGGGAGAAATGGCAAATTCCTTTAAAAACAGGAAAAAAAACCCACTATTTTGATTTATGGGCTTCCTACAGATTCCTGTGCAAAATAATACAAGCTAATGTAAGATTGCTTGTCTCTTTGTGTCATCTTTTTGTCCAATGTTGTAATCTGCTTTACATACCCTCTATAAAAACTCTATATTGAAATGTGTGTAATATGCCTTGCTGAGAGAAGCTTCTGTTGCTGCTGAAACGTTTATATGGAAATCAGGCCAGGGTCCTCACATCAATATCAACAAAATAATTAGGAAACAGAATAGTTTATGGATACTTAAGGCATTTTAAGGATACTAGTAGACAGAGGTAAGTAAAAGCATACTTTGCAATTCAATTATCTGCTTCTCAAGCAGAGAAACTAGACAACCACCTAGACAACAACTAGGCAACCACCACTAAAAGACGTCATAATTAAAATTAATAGGGATGTCTACAAGCTTTTCAATGTGCTCCTTGGACAAATATCTCATGTTAAATTGATACATTTTAGATTTTCTAGACAATCAAAATTCATATGATAGCCTTGAAAGAGAGTAATGATACTGTATTTTAAACCATAAGCTAAGGGCTCAAGCTGTGTATTTGATAAGACTGAAGGTGTTCTCTTTCTCTAGTTGAGGAGCATTGAACACCATTACATGTTATGCCAAGAAGTTCCATTAAGCTCTTTCTTATTCTCAGTGCTACTATTATACTTATAAACATGCTGTGTAATATACAATAAGTCTCAGAGTTGTTCAATAACTACATATAAACGGATAACAAGAACTATAACGGAAATATACTAAGTTCACATAAAATAGATACTAGCCAAGACAAGGGTAGGTGATTTTTGGTTAAAGGCAACTCTTTACTAAAGGCTGAATTCAGATTCTACCAACTTTCCATATTCACAATTTGAGATGAAAAGTGCTTGTACTGCCCATTTTTCTGCAATATCACAGAAATTTGCTGTAGTTTTGTTATGTGTTTTTTTTTAGGTTGACATCTCTTAGTGTATTGTGAAAAATGATTAAAAAAAACAGACTTACATCATCATGTAACCTTTCATGTTATCACACTTGGTGGTTATATATATATATATAACTGATTACCATGTCTGGAAACTCGGAGTTTGACCTGGAGTCTTTAGGTAAAGCAATGCTTACCTAGGTTTTATGGTAACTTTCCTGTCTTTCTAGGAGCTGTGTTTGGACAAAATTTCAGTATCTTAACCCTAATTAGTTTAAGTCTGCTTGTGTTTAGCCCTACCACATGCATGAAGCGCCACTCCTCCATAAGGAGTTCAATAGAAAGTTTCCAGGTATGCTGAGTATGAAATGAATCTCAAATTATGAGATTCCTGAAACTGCTGAAATAGTAAATATACATACAAAATATATAATCCGAGTGAAGCGTTGCTTCCCCAAGACACTTTTCTCTTTGTCTGGGCTGGGGAGTGGCGTACTCCCTGCCTAATTCACCTTCTACTCCCCGGCTAGTTAAGACTTACATTGTCATGCCATGGCATGAGTAACTGGGGCTTGGCACTGAATGGGTTAAGGGATTTGAGGCTAAGTCCAGTAACATTTGTTCACACCTTTCCTTTTGGAGCCAGAACCCACAATAAGACTTGATTACCCCATGCTGGGTATTGTCACCTGGGACAGGAAGATATTCCTGTGGAAGAGTGGAAGGCCAGACATCCTGGCTACATCTCCCTGGGGTGTGGAGACAGGGTATCAAGGGACACATGGTACAATTAATAAATGCATAATGTCCAAAATATGATGAGTACATAACTTTTGGGCCCCATCCTACATTGCATCCTTATGCCTGTGATGTGCTGGTTTCAAGGAGACCAAACACGCCATGCAGGCAGGACCATAACAAGTGTTATGTGAACGTGTCCTTGTGCCAACTGATACAGGTGTGGAGTTTGGTATGAAAATGATCACTAGGACCAGAGAATTATGATGATCCTGGTGTCATAATTATGCCAAGCTTGGCCGGCGTTATATTACATATTTTGTGATCCCAGACCAAAGTTGAACAGATATAACCCCGCCTTCAGAAGGTCATAGTTCTGAACCCCCTACTCCCATCCCCTTGCTCAGGTAACAGGAAAAGGGTGGTCTTGGGGGGGGGAATAAAAAGGTGGGCAATTGGTAATGGGAGAGAGCCTGTTTTTACCATCACAGAGACAACATCAAGGTTCCAAGGAAGTATGGTATGATACTCTGTTTTATCCCTTTTATTTTTATACTGTTTTGTACTTGTACTATCTAAGTCTATGTCTCTTTTTATATGCATTTTTATGTAACAGCACTGTGACCCATTTTATACTCAGATTAAACATTTTTAATCAGTTCTGTCTTTGTTCTCTAATCGAATTCAGCCTAGAAGTAGCCTTTTGTATACATATAGATACGTCACGTTACTAAGCGGTTAACTATAGATATCAGTTTGGGGATTGTGTAGTTATCGCAGTCGGATTGTTTTTGGGTAACCTAAGACGCCCGGTTTTAAAGTTCTTGGTGGTGGCAGCGTGTTTTACACTGGGAGTTTTGGGGTGACTGGTTGGGGTTGGTGGTGGTTGCTTGGTGCCCTGCGGGGAAAGTGGCCAAATGCGCCGGAGGTCTGGTTGGCGTTTAACCCTTGGCACACCCATACTCCCACGTCGCGGCTCGGCCGATAGCCCTGTCCGTGACAAACTGGTGGCATAGCGGTGGGATAGATAGATATATTGATATATATATTTTTAGAGGTTTTTAGTGCTGACTGGATTCGCCTGAAGCACTAGAAGAAATTGCATACCTTTTTGTGTAATTTCCAAAGACAGAGCTCAGTGCTGATTTAAAAAGACATACAAAGTACAAAACAGTTTCCCCTCCCTACTCTTGTTTTTCTTTCTCTATACCATTTCCGAATATGGAGGCCTATCGCAAACAACGCAAAGAGGCCCTGGAATTGATGTGCCAAGCAAGGAATTTACAAACTTCTGGCAAGAGCAAGGAACAACTTATTGCTGACCTTATGGAGACCGACAGGCACACTGTAGAGCCAGAGACGGACATCGAAAGCGTTACAGAGCTCCCTACTACTGCAGGAGCGCTACTCCTTGGAATGCCCAGTGGTTGTACCTCTCAAAGTGCTATGGACATTTGCACAACAGATTTATTTCGGCAACTAATGGCTTCAAATCCTCGGGAGGCCATGCAGGTGATGATTCAACAGCAAGCTGCAGAAAGAGAAGCTGCGGAAAGGCAGGCAGAAAGAGAAGCGGAGAGACAAGAAAGGATGGCAGAAAGAGAGGCACAAAGGAGACATGAACTAGAAATGGCCAAGCTGCAGTCCACTGTTCAGTCCTCTCTGAACAGTAATGCATCCGATCCCAGCACACGTAGGCTCCGCAAGGATGATTTTCCCTCCCTGGAAGAAGGGACTGATTTGGATGTGTTCCTAAAAAGTTTTGAAAAAGTGTGCAGGCAACACCAACTACCCTCAGACCAGTGGGGGAGATATCTAACCCCACAACTGAAAGGAAAAGCCTTGGATGTGTTTGTGTCCCTTCCCCCAGAGACTGATAATGATTATGAAGCAATCAAATCTGCCTTGCAAAAAACTTTTAACCTTACTCCTGAGGCTTACAGGAAAAAGTTTAGGAGCATGCAGCAAAGTGCGTCATCCAGCTGCATTCTATATGTTGCACAATTGGAAACCGCGTACAAGCAATGGGTAACTGGAGTACAAGTTACTACCTATGAAGCTGTTAATGAATTAATGGTCCTAGAACAGTTCTTACAGACCCGGAGCCCTGATGTACGAGAATGGATTTTAGAAAGAAAGCCGAAAACAGCTAGGGATGCCGCAGAGCTGGCAGATGACTACGCCGACATTCGTGCATCTAGGCGTGGAGTTGTGTCAGCTGGTACTTCCACCTGGAGAGGGGCTACAGTTCCATCATCGTCCACAAGATCAGCAGTGAGGACTTCACCACCAACTGCCAATGGGGTAAGGGCTATGTCTGGTGAGTCACATGCCCGCCGTTGTTTTCAATGCAACCAGATTGGGCATCTGAGCTTTAATTGCCCCACTAGAAATCCACCCCAACCTGCTCGTGGGGGTGGGAGCGCCCCTGAAGAGGCACCATCAATTTTGCTTGTGGGTGGGCCTGCGGGGAGAAAGGAGGATAACCTGCAGAGTGTAACTGTGGGTGACCGGGTGACCATGGGACTGAGAGATTCTGGAGCTTCATTCACCTTGGTGCGCCCTGAAGTGGTGAATACGGAGGACATAATCCCTGGAAGAACCATGTCCATCAAAGGAATTGGGGGTGTGCGCCCTGCTGTGCCCATGGCACGTGTGTACCTGGATTGGGGTGCGGGGAAAGGTTTGCGGGAAGTGGGTGTTTCTGAGGATATCCCTGTTAATGTTCTGTTGGGGAATGATTTGGGCCGGATGCTCTGTCACTATGCTCCAGAGGACACTGCTTGCGAGTCAGAAGGGATGACAGACAGCCCTGCTTCACCTAAGGTACTGTGTGAAACTTTGGGGGACACTGTGAAATGTGATCGCTGGGAGGGAGAGCCGGAGATGGATAAATCCCTACCTATAACTGAACCAGTAATGCCTTCCACGTATAAGACTGGGATATCTGTGAGTAAGGGGGAGGAGGACTGCGAGAGCCCGGGATGTGTACCACTAGTAGCAGTGGTAACACGTCAGCAGAGTGCCAGGGCTGCAGCTTTAGCCAATGAGGACGGTGGTGATAGAAGGGTTGATCTGTCTGACCTGCGGGCAGAGGGAGGGGTGACCCCACCCCTTGAGGCTCTGCCAGAGGGAGCTGTACTCCCTGGTGCAGCAAGGTGGGGGGAAGGCAATAAGGATTTCCTGGAAGCTCTGCACAGTGACCCCTCCCTAGAAGATTTGAGATATCGCGCTGAACAACCAGTTGTTGACACGGATAGGCACCGGGTATTTTGGGATAACAATATTTTATACTGGCAGTCCCTACCCATTGACATGCGGGGACCCAGGGATGTAGAAAGGCAGCTAGTTGTTCCTATGCAGTTCAGGAGCGAGCTGCTGAGGTTAGCCCATGAAACGCCCTTGGCTGGACATCTGGGGGTGGCCAAGACAAAATCCAGGTTGGCACACAATTTCTACTGGCCTGGTATGGGCACTGCAGTTGCGAATTACTGCCGGTCTTGTCAAGTTTGTCAGAGAGTGGGTAAATCTGGAGATGTTACTCGTGTTCCCCTAGTGCCCCTGCCCATCATAACTGTACCTTTTGAACGAGTGGCCGTAGATATTGTGGGACCATTAGCTATACCCAGCAGTACAGGGAAACAATATATTCTTACCGTGGTGGACTATGCCACTCGGTACCCTGAGGCCGTCGCCTTATCCTCAGTCAGGGCAGATAAGGTAGCTGATGCTTTGCTCAGTATATTTTGCAGGGTGGGTTTCCCTAAGGAAATGCTCACTGATCAAGGTCCGCAGTTTATGTCTAACCTAATGCAAAGTCTCTGTAAGAAAGTAAATGTACAGCACTTGGTAGCAAGCCCATACCATCCCCAAACAAATGGTCTCTGTGAGAGGTTCAACGGGACCCTGAAACAGATGCTCAAAACGTTTGTAGAATCACAGGGCCGGGACTGGGAGAAGTATTTACCCCATTTGCTATTTGCTTACAGGGAGGTACCACAGGAGTCCACAGGTTTCTCACCCTTTGAATTACTGTATGGCCGTAGAGTGCGG
>VKOC01020162.1:0-16930 GCA_009364415.1 Spea multiplicata | reverse complement strand
ACACTTTTGCACATTAAAAAATGTGATCAAGTTTTGATATCTGAAATATATTTTAAAAAGTAAAACTACGCAGTTTAAATGTTTATTTTGTATGGTCTATGTAGATAACGGTTTAGAATTGCACACTTTGGGTAAATACGGCTTATGTGGGGCAGGTCTTAAGAGTACGATTACTTTTTAATAGAAACATAGCCTACAAAGTTGTTAAAAGTGTTCGTCTTGAGATGGTGAGAACCTTTTGGTTTTGATTAAAAAATGTTATTCTTGTAAATATACGGTGCGCTCTATTTTTAATATATAAATCAGCATTGCGTACAGCTTAAAATATCTAACATTCTCATGCCTGATTATTTTCTTTCATTTTGCATAGAGTGAAATCATTCATGATAATCCTGGCATTTTGGATTGCATAAAAGAAGGAGTTGGTCGTGTTATGGGACTTGGGGTGCCCCACAGCAAACGGCTGCTGCCTCTCCTTGTTATCATGTTCCCCACTGTTCTTCATGGTGTTTTGCATTATGTTATCAGCTCTGTAGTTCAGAAATGCGTGTTGTTCATCATAAAGAAAAGGAATCGACCGCAAATCTCACAGGATGGGACAAATTCGGTCCAAAACATTTTGGATGACTACTTCCCTGAACTTATAGCCAATTTTGCAGCAAGCCTTTGTGCTGATGTCATTCTTTACCCTCTAGAGACTGTGTTACATCGTCTTCATATTCAAGGAACGCGCACGATTATAGACAATACAGACCTCGGCCACGAAGTAGTTCCCATCAACACTCAACACGAGGGAATGAGAGACTGCATTAACACTATAAGACGTGAAGAAGGAATATTTGGCTTCTACAAAGGTTTTGGAGCTGTGGTGGTACAGTATACACTTCACGTGGCTGTTCTGCAAATTACAAAAATAATATATACATCTCTATCACAAAGTACAGGCTAATGCACCAAACTCTGTATTCTGATCAATGGAATACTAGACGCACATACTAATAAAAATATAACAAAAAGACGTATTCGCTTATTTTCCCCTTTTTGTAAAAGTATGAAAATTGAAAACGTGCGTACTTATCCTGTACCCAAAGTTGATGAACATTTTAATAAGAATTCTCTAGGATAGGTTCATGAAAAAGCCTAAATTGCAACATTTATAGATCTCTTCTGGAAGATTAGGCTTTGTTAAATTAAGTTTGGATTTTCCTTCTCAAACTTTTATTGCTTAATATGTCAACTCTATCTATTTGAGTGTCTGTTTATAATACACAACTGTTAAACATGAAAGAAACGCTGACGGAAATCTCTAAGTATTTTACTGTGGCAACAGCTAAGGTTTATAAAAGCAATTAAACCTGCATTTGTGAATGTTTCCAATCTTGTACGTTTTGTTTTGATGACTACTTTTTTTTCTATTATTATTATTGCCTGAAACGCCTTTAAACATATTCTAAATTGAATTTATGAATCTAAGAATACAAAAGCAGAATAATTGGTTAAATGCCAAGCAGCAACTCCTGAATTTTTGAAAACAACATTAAAATGAACAGTGTATTATAACTCTTATTCTGAGTACCTATTTTACTTGTGTCTGTTATAACAGGCCAGTAACCTATTTGTGAAATACAAGAAACACCACAGAAAAATCCTAAAATACTTCTTCTATGTCAACAATAAAAGTATCTGTTAATAATACACAACTGATAAACATAAACAAAACGCTGATGGAAATCTGTTTAAGCATTTTACTGTGGCAACAACTTTCTTTGAGAACTTTGTCACTCCTACAGCATAACCCTCTGAATTATTAATATTTAAGATGAGAAATCAAATTAAGATATTTCCTTTTGTTTGTCTGTAATGTGTTACCTGCACATTCACAATAGGGGCCACTCGAAGCTTAATCTCCCCTGCCGAATGGAAAGGTTCCACTGATAGCAAGTAGCTCCTGCGGTGCCACTGGAAAAAAACGTCACTGCCCTTTCACCTCAAGTAATTCGGAGAGGGCTTTCAGCGGTGCCCTTGTGCCATGCTATTTGGGTATTAAACCAAAGAAAGCCCTAGCAATGTTGTTCTCTATTAGTAAGAACACATTGAAGGAGAGCAATTGAACTTCTGTTATAAATGTAACAATGTCCAGTGTCCAGTCCATTATATTTAAAAATGTATATGTAGTTGTATAATTATGTAGGTAAGTATATGTATATATATTGTATGAAGGTATAGAAAACTGGATATAAAAAGTCTACACACCCCTGTTAGAATGCCAGGTTCTTGTGATTTTAAGAATGAGACAAAGATAAATCAATTCCGAATGTTTTTATACCTTTAATGTGAACAATTCAATTGCAAAACAAACTGAAATTTGTTTGGGGGGGGGGCGTGAAAAAAGAAAAAACCTTCAAAATAACTGGTTGCCATAATTGTGCGTGAAGCACCTTTTGATTTTATTACCACAATCAGTCTTTTTGGGTATGAGTCTCTTAGCATGGCAAATCTTGATGGTGGCAATATATGCCCACTCTTCTTTGTGAAAGCACTCCAGATCTGTCAGATTGCGAGGACATCTCCTGTGCACAGCCCTCTTCAGATCACCCCACAGATTTTCAATTGGATTCAGTTCTGGGCTCTGGCCGGGCCATTCCAAAACGTTAATCTTCTGGTGAAGCCAGCTTTTGTGGATTTGGATGTGTGCTTTGGGTCGTTGTCTGCTGAAAGGTGAACTTCCTCTTCAGCTTCCTAACGGACGCCTGAAGGTTTTGTGCCAAAATTGCCTGGTATTGGAACTGTTCATAATTCCATCCACCCTGACTAAAGACCCCGGTTTCAGCTGAAGAAAAACACGCCCCAAAGCATGATGCTGCCACCACCACGCTTCACTGTGGGTAGGGTGTTCTTTGGGTGATGTGCAGTGTTGTTTTTGCGCCAAACATACCTTTTGGAATTATGACCAAAAAGTTCAACCTTGTTTTCATCAGACCATAACACATTTTCCCACGTGCTTTTGGGGGACTTGATGTTTATTTTTGCGAACTTCAGCCGGGCTTGGATGTTTTTCTTTGTAAGAAAAGGCTTCCATCTTGCCACCCTGCCCATAGCCCATTCATATAAAGAATACGGGAGATTGTTGTCACATGTAGCACACAACCAGTACTTGCCAGAAATTCCTGCAGTTCCTTTAATGTTGTAGTAGGCCTCTTGTAAGCTTGACCAGTTTTCTTCTCGTCTTTTCATAAATTTTGGAGGGACATCCAATTCTTGGTAATGTCTCTGTTGTGCCATATTGTCTCCACTTGATGATGACGGTCTTCACTGTGTTCCATGGTATATCTAATGCTTTGGAAATTCTTTTGTACCCTTCTCCTGGCAGATATCTTTCAACAATGAGATCCCTCTGATGCTTTGGAAGCTCTCTTATATTTGTCTCATTCTTTAAAATCACAAGAACCTGGCAATTTAACAGGGGTGTGGAGACTTTTTATATCCACTGTACATAGTTTTGCTTAAACTGCTGCTGCAACTAACAATTGTAAATGTCTGTCCTTTTTCTTTCTAAATGCTTTGTGTGATATATATATATAATGTGTGTGTGTGATCGTTTGAGCTGCTGCAACTGTTCTTGAACATACTGAACATATTATGGAACAATTCCTAAACATATTGCAATTATCATTCAAAAAAAATCAGGTAAGTTCCCTTACATCCAATTTTTTGTTTTTAAAAAGACTATGCAGATCAAATAAAAGTTTCCAGATAAGAAAGCTCTTATTTGAAAGCCTTTCTGAAAGATTGATTGGGGAAACGTAAAATTATTCCTATAGTAAAGGCAGGTTATTTCGGTTTCCATTTAAATCAGTTCGTTAAAAAAAATATGCTCCTCTTATATAACTAGAAAAGATGTACAATCCTCATGTCAATTTAAATCTCAACTATCCTAGTCCTCTTCAAAAGCAAAGTTTGGGAAGATCAAAAGAAATCCAGCAAAGAGAGACATGTCTGACTTTTGGCTACCAGCAGGAGAAAGGCTGAATTATTCTTAACATATTTCTACATGAGACAGATGGGTGCTTCGCCTTATTGCAGAAGGATACCAAATTGATTTTTAACCAACCACCAAAGCCATACCGGCTTTTCTTTTCTCAGAAAAAAAGTTTGCCTATTTACCAGTCTACTCTGGTGTGCAAAGTGTTAAACAAGTTCCTTTGGAAGAAAGAGAGCTAGTCACTTAATCCTGTATATTTTTAGTTCAAAAACAATAGTGGTGGTATAAAGAGAACACTTCAGAATGGAGTCCCTTGACTCAGTGGCGAATATTTTAAATAGGAGATTTCATGGAGTGCCCAGATTTAAAAGACTTTTAAAAATCCGATGTTGTTTACACCCTTTTCACAGACATTCGAAGAGGTCACTTTATTTTTCACTTTTAGTTCAAGATCGAAAATCTTATTGGTTGTTCCAGATGCTCCATCAGGAAAGCCACGAGTGTTCTAGGTTTAATGGTTGCTAGTATTCCAGGGATCTTTTAGGAAAAAAACACACTCCTAAAGGTACACCTGACCTGGATCAAGATCATTTGAGAAATAAGGGGGGCATGAAGTGCTCAAGTTTGAAGTGCTCAAAGTATGAATTGGGCCAGTTCACGTTTCTGTTACTCAAAATGTGCTAGCAGACAAATCGAGCCAGGGTTTGTATTTTCAGACAGATTGTGAACTCACCTGTACAATATTTGCAGAAATAATTTGGCAGTTCCAAGCTCCTGTAAACCCTCATGGCTCAAAAATAAAAAAATTCTAAACTTCACCGGTTCAGTTTCTTAAGAGCAGGGGATTCTCCAGAAATATCTTGACTCTCTAGTACAGCTTGGTTAATGTGTTCCCGCACATTCCTCTAATTCCCAGGATAATGCAGAAAATAGAAGAAAAAGTTCATTATGGTGCCCTTTTGGCCCAGAATGTCATGGTTCACCGACTGCCTCTTGTCCCAAGGACATTTTTGGTTTCATAGTCAGTGGGTAGATATTCTGGAACATGCAGTGTTTTCTCTCAGGGATATCAAACGCCTGCAGCTGATGGCATTGCTACCGAACAGGAGATACTGAAAATCCAGGGTTTTTTTCAAATGCGATTGAACAACTTCATTCTAGAAAATAATATATATCTGTCATCTATAATTTCTCCAGTTTCTCGTTATCCACTACCTCATTGCGGCTTACATTTTAGAAGGCATTTCTCCTCTATTCCATTAGAATCATGGCTACTTCCTGAGCTGAAAAGGCATCTGCTTCTTCTGATCAGATCTGTAGAGCCACCAGGTGGTCATCGTTTCATATATTCTCTAAACATTGCAGGTTCAACATCTTGGCCTCTCAGGATACTGCTTCTGGGCTCTAGTTTTACAGGCAGTGGTGAAGTGTTCTGACCTAGCCTAGTTATCTTGCTGTGTTATGCTGCCGCTTCCAACTTTATTTAACATCCTCCATGTTAAATAAAGTTAAAAAAAAACTTTATTTAACATTGAGGATGTTAAATAAAGTTAAAAAAAAACCTGATGTTTTAATTTAAACCCTGTGTGGCCGCACGCCCATAAGGCCGGCCCTGGTGGGGGCTTCCTGGCCTCTTAGAGTGGCGGGCTTAAGGGGCAGGTGCCCCTTATGCCCTGCGTTAATGCGGCTGTAAAGGCTGCATAGGTCCTGACTGGGCCCTTTTTTAAGGTAGGGGCCTGGAGCTGCAGCTCCATCAGCCCCTAAGTCAATCCGGCCCTGCTGCGGCCCGGCCCACCAGGCAAATGCTCGGTGTGCCCGATGGCCAGTCCGGGCCTGCTGCAACAGTTACAGACTGATGGGAGTTGGAGTGTGAGACAGTGACAGCTTAGCAGAGGCTGAGGTTAATGATCATTCCTCACCTACCATACTGCAAGTTAATTCAAGTTCATATTTGCCTTCTTTCGGATCAACAGCAACAAATTAACAGATATAGGAAAGGCTGAACTTTATGGATGCATGTTTCTTTTCAGCCTATATAACTATGTAACTATAACTATATATTAGTGCAGAAAATGTACTGTTGTAGGGTGAATTGGAGAAGCTGTAGTGACTACTGTAGTGTATTACAGGGACTGCAGCAAACATTTTTTCCTTTGAACCTGAAGAGTTTAGTTGATTAACAGAGTTTATGCTTCTAGCCAAGCCTGTAATTTGTGGACAAGTTATTTTTTAAATTATCTTTCTACTATCATCTATTATTCTTCATTGGTAAATAAATATTGGTGACAAAACCAGGCATTCTACTGGGCTTGTGCATCCTGTTGAAAACCTGTCCCTGAGGACTAGTTTTATGCTACCAGCCAAACCTCTTATTTGTGGATAACACAATATATTTTTTATTATCTTCAATTCATTGCTTAATAAAAAATATTGGTGACAAAATCTGATATTTGACTGTGTGAAATTCCTGAGTGGGGGGTATACCTTTTATTTATTTTTTGCATTTTCATTGGTGAGTATTTCAATCATTTGGAATTGTCCGTGAGGAGGAGTGATTCCAGTGGGCAGAGTTGGCAGCAGGTTTGTACGAAAAAGTAGTAGTGAGTACCTGTATACCAGCCCCAAGTAGGCAGAAGCATTCTTGCTTGGCGTCAGAAGTTGAACTACCCCTATGTTAGAAAAATGCTTATGTTATCGTAAATATTATTGCTGACAAAGACAGTAGAAAATGTCTAGTCTATGATATATCACGAGTTGCACCAACATATCTACTAAGAGGCGTAACCTGCTTGAAAAGTAACCAATCAGAATGATGCATGCTATTAGAAGTAGATAAGGGGTTATATAAACCATGTAATCCAAACATGTAATTAGACAACGCTTCGACTTTTGTGTGTTGTGTGCCTTGTCTCGATTATGCACATGTTCTAAATAAGGGAAACTCTTTCTGAGGAGAATTCGACCATTATTTCAACCAACACCCTACCATGAGTTACATGCACTATCCGCATCAGTACTGATGAACATCCTCTATCTAGTACTACCAAATGTAAGGTTGCATTTTTTTGTCACAACTACAACCAAGGACTCACTGAGGGGTCAGGATACAGGATTATGGCCATACATGGAATAAAACCACCACTAGCAGTGCAACCACAAGCACCCTTGGGGCTACCACCCCTGGTGTTACCACTACCATAAACACTGCCAGCACTCTCCAGAGCCAAAGTGGGGCAGCAATCAGTGTCACTGTCACAAGCCTTCTTAAGTACTGCAGGATATTACAGATGGTTTATCCCCAACTATAGCTTCATAGCTAAACCCCTTGCTGACCTGACCAAAAAAAGAGGGTGAAACCGTTTTTAAAAGACGCACTAACCTCTGGGCCCATTTTAACCACTCCTGACCCTTCGATGTGCTTCCCTGTCCACACAAAGTCAAGTGGGAGCCGATGGCAGGGAGCACCCGGTCGCACATATCAGCCAGAAGTTGCTGCCTAGTGAAGTCGGGTATGCAGCTCTAGAGAAGGAATGCCTGCTATTGGATGGGCTCTTATACTCCAGCCATACCTTTATGGACAGTCCTTCACAGTGCACACTGACCTCAACTTGATTTGACTGAAGATAATGGGGGTAATGAATGATTGTTGAGGTGGAACCTTGCCCTGCAGCCCTTTAACTTTACTGTACACTATAGGCCCGGGAAAGCAGAATGGAAATGCAGATGGGCTTTCCCGGCAAACCGTCCTGACTTCCCCGGACAGCCCCAGGTTGACCAGCTGAGGATGTAGCTGGGTCTGCCGGACTATATGTCCAGGGGAGGGGGGAGTAATGTCACAGAACTAGGGCACTAGAAGACTTTTAACACCTTCTTCAGTTATGTTTGACTGTTTTGGTTGTGCTCAGGAGTATAATCCCACCCTTGTGTCACCCAGACCCATTGGATCTTTATTGCACTTGCCCGGGTCTTAGCCATAATTGTCTGGAACTCTTTGTCGGCTAGGATCAGCAGGACTGCCCACTGGACTTTTTAACCCTAAATATCTTGGATGCTCCTGGCCCCACCAGAGTGCACATGTGGTGGAGCTTAGATGAGAGGTGGCTGGGAGAGGGGGCACCTTTTGTTGACCGGAGTTGAGCAGCCGGGGCTATGGAGCCTCTGCGGACTGTCCTGGGAACTGCTACTGCTCGAGGTCCGGTCCACATATCAAGTCACTTTTTGGACCCCGGGCTATCCATACCCCTGGATCACCGCTGCTCCCTTGGGATCGCCCCCAAAACAACGATTTAGGGTTATACGGGCATTGCTGTGCTTGGTGGCCTGATTGTTGCACCATGCTGTCTAGGTAGGGTATTGTTTGTGGTGATGGGATTATCTCCGTATCTGATAGTTTGTACTGTATATAAGGCTGTGTATTTTCACAATAAAGTGTTCTTTGTTTTCACCTCATTGGTTTTGTTTAGTGGGCTGCTATAATCACTGTATCAGATAGATTTTGGTTAGCTACAGAGCCAAAGTCCCTCTTTATCTCTCTATTGGTAGTTCTGTCCGGTGCTGAGAGGGTTAATTGCTGAAATCTCCGGAAGGAAGAAACAATCTGGCGGGTATACCCAGTTGGGGTACAGGACCTCCCGTCACATTTGGTCGCAGGAGTGGGATGCTTCCTTCATTGGGACATCCAAACCACTACCGGGACCTTGTCACAGTGAATGGAGCAGCACTACAGCAGCTTAAAAAGGAACAACTTAAAGCAAGTGTTGGAAGCCAGAAGAAAGACGCCAATTAACAAGTCAAAAGCTACTGTTATGGAACCAGAATTATTATTGAGAAAGCATCCAAAACACTACTTTTATTGTTGAACTGATGGAAGGAGACCGGAGTAGCCCTGCCAGCTTGACGGCAAACTTCAGAAATCCAGTGGGAGATCCAGTGCAAGAGATAGTCGCCAAGTTTATTAGTGAAACCACGCAGCTGAGAATGGCGGAAATACAGAGGGACAGAGACAGAACTACTACAGAAGATGAGCAACAGCCCTTCTGCAATAGTAAACTACCTTACAACGCCATCCTAAAGTTTGACGACACCAGGGACGAGATCGGCTACTATCTTCAGGTCTTTGAAAGACAATGTGGATTACAAGGAGTCAATGAAACCAGCTTTCCTCTCACTGATTTCTGGGCCTAGAAAGTTTTGAAGTTCTGAAGTGACTACACCCGAACACACACCAGGAGAGGTTCTGCCATACCGACACCCAAACACACACACCAGGACAGGCTCTGCCACACCAACACCCAAACACACCATACCACGTGGCATCCTAGCCACAAACAGCCTCCCTGTGCCATGCTTTCCTCTTACACCCATGCTACCACACATATTCATTCATTTACTCATTCCAAACATTAATTCACTCGTTCATACACTCATTTAAATATACTCACTCATTCACAGATACTCATTCACAGATACTCATTCATTCCCTCAATCACGCATACTTGGCAGAGCAAACCGTCCACTCAGTCGCTGTCCAAGTGGCTGGAGGCAAAGTGTTAAAAATTCCTACTGCCCATGTTCACTTGGATTGGGGCGCTGGAGCTCATGTAGTGGTGGTGGGGGTGATGCAAAATTTCGCTGCAGAGGTGCTGCTTGGAAATTATTTGGGCCACCTGACCTCTGCCTATCATGTGGATGTATCCTCAGAAAATAAATTGTGCAGCAATTACCAGGCAACAGGCACGGAAATGGAAAGGATCCTTGAGGATGAGACCAAGGCAAGTACTGAACTGTGTCCCAGACATCTCTACTCTTTGGCATCCCTGATTAACTTTGCTTAAGAGACCCTGTTCGATCTGACCTTACGAACCTTCCGGGGATAGGGCAGGGATGGACCCCGGTTACAGAAGATGAGAGTGGAATGGGAGAAAGGGTTACTGTACCTCTGTTCTAAAGACCCAGATGGCAACAATGGGCTTAAGCATCAGCTGGTAGTGCCCCAGAAATTCTGACCTTTTACGCATAGGGCACAACATTTCCCTGGCCGGGCACCTAGGTATACGTAAGACACTACAACGTATTACCCAAGCCTTTATCTGGCCAAGGGTGACAGAAGATGTACAACTGTCATGCCGCACCTGTGATGCTTGTCAGCGAGTATGCA
Organism: Spea multiplicata; assembly: GCA_009364415.1. Lineage (NCBI taxonomy): Eukaryota > Metazoa > Chordata > Amphibia > Anura > Pelobatidae > Spea > Spea multiplicata. The sequence goes on along the minus strand of VKOC01020162.1, from coordinate 6,791 downwards.
AATGAGGTGACCATTCCAAAGCCCATTTACACTCCCTACCTGTCATAGACGAGCCGTTTAGTTAGATAGCGGTAGACCATATAGGGCCATTACTCCGACCCAGCCCTTCGACGGTAGTGGATTATGCTATCCGGTACCCGGAAGCAATCCCCCTGACAAACATCACTGCTCCAGATCTTTGCCAAGATCAGCTTTCCCTGAGAGATTATCTCCAACCAGGGGACGCAGTTCACAACTGAGATGGTCCAACAGTTATGGAGGCTGCACAGTGGTCCCTATCACCCTCGGACCATGGGCTGTGTGAGCGCTTTAACGGCATGTTGAAGCAATGCTTTCAATGTTCGCTACCTCTCACCGGGAATGGGAGAGGTACCTCCTACACCTCTAGATTGCATAATGAGAGGTGCCCCAAGAGTTGACTGGGTTCTCCCTGTGACGATACGGATACCTGGAGCAGCCTCTCCCCCAGGATGTATCGTCCAGAAAGGAGTGTTGCTGAGACCGGGGTCAAGTCGGTGACTGTATCTCCCCCAGGATGCTGGTCTCAGTAGGGGAAACTTTTGGTGCGAGGCTGAAGGGTCAGTAGACGGTAGCAGGTTTGACCTGAGCTGAGGTAGGCATCGAGTCCTTTAGCCACTGGATAGGAAGGCATGTATTGATCCCTCTGCCTCCAAGTACAGCCCTTACAGAGGCTGCCAAGTGTTAAGCTCAATGCTGACAGATCCGAAGACTCTGCCGCAAACCTCCCAAGAAATGGACGCACAGCAAACTCTTGGGGAAGACTTCTCTGTTTATTGCAAGGCATACAAGGTTATATAGGAAAACAAGGGGTGGGTAAAACACTACAAACAAAGTACTTTGTATACAAAAGAAAGTTAACATAAGGAGATTAACTCAGGCATTTCATTAATACAATACAATAGTTCACACCACAACAAAGGATCAATACCATCAAGATAATGGTATTGCAGACAGGAAGCAGCACCAATAAACATAACGGGATTATACAAGGCAGGAACATCAGTTTGAAAATACAAAATACACATTAATCCTTGTATGCCCACATGTCTCAGACGGCTACCATCACACTCCCCGTTTGGGTTAGTGTATGAGAGGCAGGTACGGGGCCCCTAGACCTACTTAAAACTCACTGGGAAGGAGCAGTGGTAGCAGAGGGGACCTAGAGGGGACCCTAGCATTCAGTTGAAAGAACTCACCAACGTGGTGCAGGAGAACCGCTCCAAGCGCTCATAGACAATCGAAGCGGTGGTATGACCGAGATGCTGCAGATAGGGCAGAAGGTCCTTGTTCTCAAACTCACCAAGACGGACAAGTTAAAAGGAATATTGCAAAAATTGATGGCAAGATGAATGCAGCATGCTATCAGAAAATACTGACAAACAATTTTCATTCTTCCCGACGAAAGCTGTGTATGGGACGCACTTGGACTTTCCAGCATGACAATGGCCTTAAGCACAGGGCCAAGTTAACCCTCCCACGGTTACAGCAGAAAAAGGTGAATGATCTGGAGTGGGCACCATAGTCTCCTGACCTTAATATCATCGAGCCGCTCTGAAGGGATCTCAAACATGCGGCTTATGCAAGACGACCAAAGACTTTGCATGACCTGGAGGCATTTTGACGTGATGAATGGGCAGTTATACCGCCTGCAAAAATTTTGGGCCTCATAGAGAACTATTACAAAAGACTGTCAATGATGCTAAAGGGGGAAAAACACAGTTTAATAACTAAGGGCAAGTAGACTTTTGAACAGGGGTCATTTCGTTTTTTTCTTTGTTGCCCTGTTTTGCTTTATGATTGTGCCTGTTATAACCTACAGTTGAATATGAATCCCATTAGAAAAAATAGAAATGTGTTTTGCCTGCTCACTCATGTTTTCTTTCAAAAGAGTACATATATCACCAATTCTCCAAGGGAATGCAAACTTTTGAGCACAACTGTGTATATCTACATATATAATTTCTAGTTGTGGAAATGATGCTCTGGTTGCTACTGTGGAAGCCTGGGTTAAAATGAAACATACAGAGTTATGTTACCTCTATAGATGGTCACAAACAAATATGAATATTACATAGATCTTGAAATATATGCCAATGACACAGTATTATTAATAAAAATGCAACTTTGGCAGCAAACTTTGTAGTATAAAAGCACTGATAAGAAAGGAATGCTGAATTGGTCCTAGGCAATGAGTCAGTTCATATTAAAAATAAAATATGTAATTGAAGAGTTGAATTAATCATTTCCATATCTTATACCATTAGCTAACAATATTAGGTTTGATTCAGTGAGTCATCTAAATACGATCAATACTGAAAATCCTTCTAGCTAACATTTTATCTGTCTTTTTTTAGCCAAAAGTTATAATGACTCAATGTATTAATTTAAAGAAAGTAAAAAAAAGTGAATCAATAAAATAAACAATACAGATATTTTTTTTCCCGATTCTGTAGCACTATTATAGTTAAGGAAAATATATGCCACTCTGCCCCCAGATATGCCACTCTGCCACCTAATATACTTTATGTCCCCCAGGTATGCCACTCTGCTCCCAGGCTATAATCTTGCATCCCAACAGATGTGCCACTCTGCCCCCCCCAGACTCACAATCATACCTGGGAACCTCTGGGCTCCGGCTACCCGGAGCCTTCCCTTGCGGGACACGACCAGGACTGCACACTGACTTCGGTGGACGGAGATATATGCTGGGACACATGGTTTTTGGATGGGCCTATGACATCCAGTACAAATGCAGATAAGTTGCAGCTGGAGGTGTTGCAACTGTTGCAAATTTGAGACCGTCCCAGGAAGTAGATACGTCTACCTAGTCTGTTATGAGTCTTAACAAGAATAGTCCTCAGGAGGGAGGAAACTAACGATCCCGCAGCACTGTTGGAGGGAGGGCTGTCTGTCTGCAGAGGTACGGCAATTGACCGTGTGTGCTGTGTACAACATATATATATCTATAGATCTATAATAGATAGACATAGAAAGCATGACCCCCATTCTTGTAGCCTAATTCCACAACTGGAATGATCAAATGTTTCCCTTTTATTAGGATAAACTGAACAGATAGCATCTGTTTAGAGGAAGAAGGCCAGAACCAATTAGTCTGGTGTGTTTGGATTTAAGGACCACAAGAATGGTTTATTATCTGCCAAGTCACGAGAGAATGAAAGGGCACCAAATTAACATATTTTCCTTCTAAAATATCCTTCCTAAGATTTCCCTGTATGGAATGAGCTAGAGTAATTGAGGGTGACCTAATTGAAGGCATACCTGACCCCATACACCCCGAAGGTGCAACCTGTGGCAAGAGCCTATTTAGAAGGAAGAGAGCAAGGAATAATGAAATATAAAATAATGATATAACATAATCTATCATGGATAGAGGTTAGTGATGTTACCATGTCCCTTATTTGAACTATGTCTACACAGCGTAATTACGGGGGAGAGGGTTAGACTTAATAGGAGGAGATGAAGGACTGGTAAATGCGGCAGGAATAATTCTGCCTTCCTGGTTAAAATAAAAATTGGGATGTCTCTCCTTGTTAACTCTGCTGTCAATTGAGGTGTAGTCCAAGCTCTGGCAAACAGTGAGTCCGTGATATCTGACCTTGAAGCGGGTGAACAGGGAAATGAGGCATCTTTTATTAAAGACAAGCAAGCTTATAATTCCCCACCATCCATTTTATTCTGTAATTATGGGTTTTCTGATTATTTTCTATGTTCTGGTTCAGTCTTTCCCAGGCGGGCGGTAGTGTTAGCAAGAAGAACAAATTATTTAACTGGAGATCCGCAATGAGAAGGTGGCAATTTGATGAATTGTTTGGTTTCACTTTCCCTAATGGGCTTCTGATGACAACCTCCTACGTTTAACTTAGGGCAAAATGACGATGCTTTCGGAGGATTCGGGAGAGGGTGTCACTAGAAGCTCCGCTATATTGGCAGAAGTTCCACATGGGTTATGCCCACAAAGAAATGGACACAGTTGCAAGATTGACGATAGCAGATTGAAAACAGAAGAGAGGGGAGAAGGGAGAGGATAAAAGATAGAAGAAGATGCAAAAGTTGCCGGCAGAGAAGATTTACCAAAAAAGTAAAAGAAAAGTGACACTGAGCTGTTCCACTATAAGTAAAAAAAATAAAATGTAAAGTAATGTAAATAGTTACATTATTGAAATACACTCACTGACCACTTTACTAGGTACACCTTGCTTGGACCCCTTTTTGCCTTCAACAATACTCAGGAAGGTTGTCACGTTCAGAAAATGCTCATTTGGTACTAAGGGGCCCAAAGTGTGCCAAGGAAATGTCCCCACACCATTACACCATCACCGGCCTGAACTGTTGATTCAAGGCAGGATGGATCCATGCTTTCATGTTGTTTACTCCAATATCTGACCCTGCCATCTGAATGTCACAGCTGGAATCCAGACTCATGAGACCAGGCAACGTTCTTCCAGTCTTCCATTGTCCAATGCTGGTGAGCCTGTGCGAATTGTAGCCTCTGTTTCCAGTTCTTAGCTGACAAGAGTGGCACTTGGTGTGGTCTTCTGCTGCTGTAGCCAACTGCTTCAAGGTCCGACGTGTTATTTGTTCAGAAATGGCATTCTGCCTACCTTGGTTGTAAAGACTGGTTATTTGAGTTACTGTTGCCCTTCTGACATCTCGAACCAGTCTGCCCATTCTCCCATCAACAAGGCATTTTCATCCACACAACTGCTGCTCACTGAATACTCTCTCTTTTCGGACCATTCTCCATAATCCTTTGAGATGGTTGTGCGTGAAAATCCCAGTAGATAAGCAGTTTGTGAATTACTCAGACCTCCCATTCTGGCATCAACAACCATGCCACGTTTAAAGTCACTTAAATCCCCATTCTGATGCTCGGTTTGAACTTCAGCAAGTTGTTTTGATCAAGTCTACAAGATATCAAAAATTAGTTTTTCATAGAATAATTATGATGTTTTATGTATTCTATGACTTTGAAAGAAGGCCCTGCTTCTCCTGAAAACAGTAGTTGTAATATTTACTGAACAGATATGGTATGGCAAAACTCCCACCACTCTACACTGAGCCAGACATTGAGGTGGTAGACCTTTGCCCCTAAGCCTGTGCCACATCTGCCCCTTTGGCAGGCTTCCTCTGCCATTTTTGCCCTTCAAGCAGCCTGCCTGTGCTAACTTACCCCCTGAAACATCCTGCCCGTGCAACCTCTGCCACTTAAGCAACAAGCTTGTGCCAACTCTGCCCCTTTAGCAGCGTGCCTGTGCCACCTCTGCCTCTACCGTGGTAAGCTGGGGGCCTGTGTTAGGCAGCCGTCAGGCCAACGGGCACCCCTCTGATAAGCGGCAGACCGCCCCCCTTTAGATACGCTACTGCATGCTTAAATGAACATATCATAAAAAGGACAAATAATATTTTAGTCCTATGGTTATTTTGATTCTAATTCTCTTCTGTGATGTGATAGTCTTTGTTTATCCATGGTAACACTCTGCAGTTCGGGAGGGGGGAAGAGAAGGAGTAGCATTGGAGTCAGAAGAAGAATAGGGGTTAGTATTGAACTTCACAATAGCTTGACTGCATGAGTCATGGTGTTTCAATATTAGACAAATCTATAAATGGAGGTCCTTCTGTCAGACTAACATGTCTGAATATCAACTTTTTTAATGGTTAAGTAAATATAGGAACATAGAATGATATAATTTGGTTGCAGGTAAGATAAGAACCATTCAGCCCATCTAGCCTGTACTTTTTTCCATGATCTGTTTAGCATTACATTCTTGGGTATCAGTCTTCAATCAACTAATAAAAGCTTGAATCTGAGTCATGCACCAAAAGCCTCTGTTTTGCCAATATGTTTGCTGTTGATCCAACACCTTTTACAGTACTAGGAAATTAAGTACAGAGAGTTCTGTTATCTTACTATTTACTGTAAGTGTTTACTTAGGGGCTTATTGTGGGTTATTTACAATAATATACAATAGTTGTAAATGTAAAACAAAATAAAAAGATTGTAAAATAGCATAAGCAATTGATCTGTTTGTAGTGTGTGCTGCTGTTGAGGGATGGATTGGGGATAACGAGGTGGCCCTGATGACACAAACGCCGGGCATTTACATTCTGGACTGCTCTTGGAGCAGGATCAGAGTCAGACTGATATGTTGTTGGAGATTTTTCCTCTGTAGTCACCCAAGACAGCTAAAGCAAGAGATACTCCTAAGTGGGAACGCACCATAAGACAGGTTATGAAATGGTTGTCCTTTTTTGGTTAAGCATCTCAAAATTGCTTTGTGTGATAGTTTACTTAAGGTATAGAATACCTTTTAACATTACTTATTACTATTTTAGTTTATATTATCACTAATAATTATTATGTTGTATGTATTTCTATAATTTTAAAAGAAGGCCCTACTTGTCCTGAACAAAACATGTATAATTGATATGGGTACATTAATAATGACAAGCAAAATAATGGTTTAACAAACATATGGAAAACTTTGAAAAAACTCTAGTCCTAGGGCATGAAAAAACTCCAGTCCTGTTTATGTATTTTATTAAATGTGGTTATTTCTCCACAATAATATGCCATTAAAATCATTTCCTTCTAAGGGAATAAATTCAGCATCATAACATCATACATTTTGTTGATCTGAGTAGTATGACATTTTTACATAGGTGACTGATCAGCAACTAGTTAGAACCTGAATCTGACCTTAAATCTGAGTCATGCACCAAAAACCTCTGTTTTTGCCAATGTATTTAAT
>VKOC01020161.1:0-10277 GCA_009364415.1 Spea multiplicata | reverse complement strand
AGAAAAAGGAACTAATCCTCAAAAGAACCAAAGTAAGCAGATGTCTTGTCAAGTTTGTACATAACCATAGTTTATGAACCTCCTAAGAGACTGTAAGCTCACAAGACCAGGGATCTCTTTTCCTTCTTTACCAGATTCCTGAAATACATACATCGCCTACATAGCGGTGGTGACTACTCTCACGAGAGTCACTAACACCGCGTTGGGTCCATCTCTAGCAAAGGTTTGCTCTTTAAAGACAAAATCTTTTTGTTTTGTTTTTTAATATGTTTATAGAATGTTACTTACATAAAAAGATATGGTTTTTAGTAATTAGCTAAAAGCTTCCAATGTTAAGCTTACCTGTGCTGCCCACTTCTGTAATGTCCTTTGTCTCTGTTGTGGTTGGTCAAACTGGTCACCAACAGTGCAGGCACCGGCAGTGCATATACCTGTTTGGATTAACACAGAAAGTGGGTGACAAAGACAGTTTCCTCAGCTTTTGCAGAAGTAATCCAGGAGTCCTGGTCAACGGAGCTGATACCACGGAGAAATATAAGACGAAGAGAAGAAGTGGAGCTGCCTGAAAGAAGACGCGTTGGGGCCAGCGGACAAGGTAGAGCAACTTTTTTATTATTTAGAAAGAAATATTCATTAACAATGATTATGAAGCCATTGGAGCAAGCACAGCTTAGCGGAGGAGGCCCTGACAGTGCTAGGAGGTGGGCCTTAGAGGTTGTGATTTAATTTTATTGGTCAGTTAGGTTAGGGGTTGGGTGTTATAAATAGGTAGCATCCATTTTGTTTAACTCACTTTTAATCTGCTTGTCAGACCGGATTGTTGTCTTTTCATTTTCTGGTCTGGGGAGCTTGTTTTTTCTTTTGCAGGTGTCATGGATCGTGATGTGGAGGCGTTGCTGGAGGGAATCCGGGCTGCTACGAGGGACCGAGGAGCTGCGTGGCTTCGGGACCAGTTGGGCCCGTTGCTGGAAGGTGCCGGGCCCGCATCGCTGGAGTCACGTCGTCCGGTGCGGAGGACGAGGCCGCCGCAACGCTTGAGTCCAGAGGAGACCGGTCGGGCGGCCGCGACGGGAGCGGAGCCCGCTCTACGGAGGCCGTACGGCGGTCCGCCAGCGGGAGCCAGCGCCGGACGTCGGACCCCGGAGAGCGGACGACCGAGGCACCGGGGCCTTGTCGATTGCCTCGGAGGACGTGCGTGGTAGCCGGAGTGTTCTACAGGGATCCGGAAGGTGCGGCTGAAGTACTCACCAGGTGAGGAGGGAGCGGCAAGGCTCTTGGTGGGGGGGGGCGTGCTGGACGGCGGGTAGCGACGGTGTGGGCCGCGGAGGACACGTGGTCGGCGATATGTGTGGCGCAGCTGAGGAGAGTGTGGCGGCGGGCCCCTGCAGCGCTGGGGGTGCTGTCAGGAGTCCTAGGATCGGTCAGGCGAGTGGCAGCAGTGATTGTGGTGATCGTGGGATGGCTGAGCGTGATAGGGATGGGCGTGGCCGGCGGCTTTTACATAGTGAATCTGCATCAGGCCCCAGGGAGGCACGGGGTGCTGTTTTCCGTGGCAGGAGGAGTGCAGATGGCTCTAGGAGGGAACGCACAGTCCCAGTCGGGGTTGGTGTGCAGCGGGGCAGGCACGCTAGTCGGGTTGGCGGTGCTTTTTCACGCAGGAGTCGGTCGCCTTCACGCTCTGTTCGGCGGACCGGCCACGGGCGCCGCTCACGGAGCAAGGATGGGAGGTCGCCTAGTGTTGTCAGGAGGGCCGGTGAAGGTCGGTGGAGCGGGCGTGCAGCAGATGGCGGTGGTGGAAGAGAATGGCGTTCCCGTTCTGGCTCTAGGGGTTCGGTTCCCAGGGATGTTCGGCGGTCCAGTCGGGAGTCCACGTGTAGGGTACTGCCGCGGTCTTCTTCTCGTTCCAGGTCGGAGCAGCGCCAGGCGGATGTACTGGGCGTTCAGCGGACGGGTGCGGAGTTGGCCAGGACGACGACCAGACCAGCGGAATCGTCTGTTGGTGGCGGTCAGGACGCAACCCCGAGGCTTTCAGCGGCCGGGGGTTCTGGTGGTGAGTCGAGCTTGGGTCTTCAGGAGGGTTAATTATTAGCAGGTCTGAAGGCGTTAGTGGAGTCTTTGGGTAGGTCGGGGTCCAGTGCGGATTGTAGTCAGGTTTGGGTTTCCAGGTCTGAACAACAGGTGCAGGCAGGGTCGGTTTCTGGTGAGGCGGCGGTAGGTGCAGCGGTCGGTGAGGGTGGTCAGTCGGCTGAGGATGTTGTGCCTGTTGGTGAGCGGGCGGAGTTGGCGGGTGAAATTGCGGATTCAGCTAGGCAGAATGCTTATGTGTCTTTTTCTGGTCCGCTGGGAGTTCACTTGAAGCGTGAAGTTAAGGAAAAGCTGTGGAAAGGGGAATTTGTGGAGATTTTTTCGCTTCTTCCGCTGGAAGAGTTTGTGGAGGTTAAGGAGGAGGATAAAAAAGATGCTAAAAAGGAGGAAGAGGAGAAGCGGCGTCGGTACCGGAAGATACCTAAATCTTTTGGTAATTGGTTAAGGGCTTTTTGCATTCTGGCGAGTGTGTTAGGGGAGAAGTCACCTAATTTGTGTTCGTCGTTGTTCTGCTACGTGGATGGGATATGGGAGGCTTACCGTACGTATGGGGGGTTGGCTTGGTGGAAGTATGATGAACAGTTTCGGCAGCGCTTAGCAGCTAACCCGGGCATGCGGTGGGACCATATGGACCTACCGCTGTGGATGAAGTTGATGATGGCTCAGCGGGCCTCGCCCTTTCAGCAGGGGGCCGGCGCGGGAACCTCCGGTTCCTCGTCTGCCGTTAATAAAAAAGGTTTCTGTTGGCTCTTTAATGAGGGTCAGTGCAAGTGGGGCGCCAGCTGTAAATTTAAGCATGAGTGCTCTGGATGTGGGGGGGCGCATGGTCTCAACCGGTGTTTCAAGCGGGGTAAATCAGGGGCCGTCGGTGGCAGTGGGTCAACGCCCGCAGCTGCTCCCGCTGGGGCGGTCTCCGGTGAGGTTAAGCGCGATGTTACCGTGGCTAAGCCGCTACGGTAGGCGTGCGGATGCGGAGTTGTTGAAGGAGGGTTTCCTGCATGGTTTTTTCATTCCGTTCCAGCCTAGGGATGCGGGGCGTGAGTGTAGGAATCTTAAGTCGGTTGCGGAATTTCCTGACGTGGTTAGGGATAAGTTGATGAAGGAGGTACAGTTGGGTAGGATGGCTGGGCCGTTTTCGGTTCCTCCGTTGGAGAATTTAAGGATTTCACCTTTGGGGGTAGTCCCGAAGAAGGAGCCGGGGAAGTATCGGCTGATACACCATTTATCTTACCCCAAAGGTTTGTCTGTTAATGATGACATCGATAGGGAGCTGTGTTCGGTCTCCTATGCATCATTCGACCAGGCGGTTGAGTTGGTTAGGAGGGCCGGGCCTAATGCCCTTATGGCTAAGGCTGATGTTGAGGCTGCTTTTCGTTTGTTGCCGATTCATCCGGGGTGTCATCATTTATTAGGTTGTGTTTTTGATCATGAGTATTTTGTTGATTTGTGTTTACCGATGGGCTGTTCCATTTCTTGTTCCTATTTTGAAAAGTTTAGTTCTTTTTTGGAGTGGGTAGTTAAAGAGGAGGCTGGGAGCCGGTCGGTGGTTCACTATCTGGACGATTTTTTGTGCGTAGGGGCGGCTGATTCGGCGGATTGTTCTTATTTGCTGCGGACGTTGGAATGGGTTGCGGCTTTGTTTGGGGTTCCCTTGGCCGCCGATAAGACGGAGGGCCCCACAACTTGTTTAAGTTTTTTGGGATTGGAGATTGACTCTAGTAAGGGGGAGTGCAGGCTCCCTCAGGATAAACTGATGGCGTTGCGGCAGTGTGTTGACGAGGTGAAGTCTGCTAGGAAAGTTACCCTTCGGCAGTTACAATCGTTGATCGGTCGCTTGAATTTTGCTTGCAGGGTTATCCCTATGGGCAGGATATTTAGTAGGAGTCTGTCCAAGGCAACGTCGGGGGTGCGGTCCGCACATCACTTTATCAGGGTGTCCGTGGATATGAGGGCGGATTTGGAAGTTTGGGGGACGTTTTTAGCACATTTCAATGGTACGGTGATTTTTAGGAAGGCGTCTGCTACGGCAGAGGAGTTGGAACTGTTTACGGATGCGTCTGGTAGTGTTGGTTTTGGGGCCTATTTCGGGGGCCGCTGGTGTGCGGAAAGGTGGCCGGTTCAGTGGTTGGAGAGTTCCTTGATCCGGAATTTGGCTTTTTTGGAATTGTTCCCTTTGGTGGTTTCTTTGGCTTTATGGGGGGATCTTTTGCGGGACCGGAAGGTTGTTTTCTTTTCCGACAATATGTCAGTGGTGCAGGCAGTGAATCATTTGTCGGCATCTTCGGGTCCAGTGGTTCGGTTGTTGCGCAGGTTCGTGTTGCTGTGCATGTCATTGAATGTTGTTTTTCGTGCTCGGCATGTTCCTGGATTTCTGAATATAGTTGCGGATTCTCTGTCTCGTTTCCAGTGGCAGCGGTTTCGGGACGTGGCACCGGGAGCGTGTGCGGAGGGTCAGGCGTGTCCGGAGGAGATCTGGCTGCTCGGGACCGAATGTTTGCAGGTTGCATAAGAGCTTCGTTGGCGCCTAAGACGTGGGCGGCTTACAGTAGGGTGTGGGATGCTTGGGATCAGCAGGTGTCCGTGGTTGGGGATTTGTGTTCCAGTTCGGATCAGTTGGAGGCTTTGCTTTGGTTTATATTTCGTTTGTTTTCCTCGGGGGTTTCGGCGTCTGTTATTGATAAGAATATGGCGGCGCTGGCCTTTTTGTTTAAACTTCGTGGTTGGGTGGATCACACCAAAAATTTTGTGGTTCGCCAGGCTTTGAAGGGGTTCAGGAGGAATCGTAAGGGAGTGGATTCGAGGCGGCCTGTCTCGGTGCAGGTTCTATCTCGGTTGCTTGGAGTATTGCCAGGTATTTGTTTTTCGTTTTATGAGGCACGGTTGTTTCATGTTGCTTTTTTGTTTGCGTTTTTTGGGGCGTTTCGGATTGGCGAGCTGGTAAGCAGCAATACGAAGGGTCAAGGTGGGTTGCGTTTTGAGGATGTGGTGGTGAGCAGAGACATGGTCTCGATCTGGTTACGGAGATCGAAAACGGATGTTTTGGGGAAAGGTTGTGTGGTGGTCCTGTACCCGTTTGAGGGGTCTTTGTTGTGCCCGGTGCAGGGTGCGATGGATTTTTTGGACGGTCGTCCACGGGTGTCTGGGGCTTTCTTTGTTCATGCTGATGGTACGGCGTTGTCCCGTTTTCAGTTTTTACAGGTTTTTCGCAAGGGGCTGCTGGGTCTTGGTTTGGATCCCCGGCATTTTGGAACCCATTCGTTCCGGATTGGGGCGGCTACGGAGGCGGCACGCTTAGGTTTAGGCGATGCCTTGGTTAAGAGGATCGGGAGATGGGAGTCGGATTGTTTTCGTACGTATGTGCGGCCTGGGCATGTGGTCTGAGGGTGCAATGTTCTTCTGTTCATTTGGTGTTTTTTCTTTTCTTTGTAGGTTTGGTGGCTTGGATCGTGGGCCACTCGTATGTTTTCTGGGCCAGACGGAGAGCTGCAGTTCGTGTTAACGGTCAGCAACTGGGCTTTCCTGAGGACCGGATCAAGATTTGGTGGTTTGGTTTTCGGGGTTTCAGCTGGATGGAAGTGTGTGCTGAGGTGTGGGGGAGGTTGCATTCTGGGTTGCGACCAGATTTTGTGCTATTTCATGCTGGGGGTAATGAGTTGGGTCTGGTGCCGCAGAGGGACTTGGTTCGGAGGATGAAGCAGGATTTGGATCGGTTGAGGGAGTTGGTGCCTGGGGTTTCGGTGGTATGGTCAGAGATGGTGCCTCGCTTGAGTTGGAGGCATGCTCGTGATCCTGTGGCTATAGCTAGATGTCGGGGTAAGGTCAATCGGTTGATGGCCAGTTTTGTTCGGAGATTTGGGGGTGTGGTGGTGCGGCATTTGGAGTTGGAATCGCTGCTCCCAGGTTATTTTCGGGCTGACGGAGTGCATTTGACTGATGTTGGTCTGGATTTGTTGAACTTAGGTTTTCAAGATGGTTTGGTTCGGGCCCTGTTTTTTCGGGGTGGCGTGGCTCAGACGGCTTGAGGGGTCAAGGTCTGGCTGGTGGCGGGGTGGAGTGGCAAGTTTTTTGGAATTCTTATATGGTTTTCGTGGAAAAGGTGAATGAAAGGTTGATGGTGGTGGTTTTTGTAGGTTTCGAGCTGGTCTGTGGCTCAGAACCTGGGGGTGTAGGGGTATCTGGGTATACCCCTATTTTGGAGTTGGAAATGTAAATTGTTGGCACTTTATTGTTATGTTTTTGGTCACTGTTAATTTATTGGGGGTCATTGTCATGGTGTGGGTGGTGTCGGGCTATTTGTATTTTATTGTTTTGTATGACAATGATTTTTGGTTTTATGTTCTTTTCAAGCTGTGGACTTATAAATATTTTCCACTACATTTCTGGTGTCCGTGTCTCATTTGGGGAATGGTATTCTGGTGGGGTCTCTTTTTCAGGGGGCCCACATTTCGACTATGCGCCTGTCATGAAGCCATTGGAGCAAGCACAGCTTAGCGGAGGAGGCCCTGACAGTGCTAGGAGGTGGGCCTTAGAGGTTTTGGTTTAATCTTATTGGTCAGTTAGGTTAGGGGTTGGGTGTTATAAATAGGTAGCATCCATTTTGTTTATCTCACTTTTAATCTGCTTGTCAGACCGGATTGTTGTCCCTCCCTCCCCCTAATTTTGAGCTTTGGGGGGGGGTTTCCCGTTTTGTCACAGCGGCGGGGTGGAGTGGCAAGTTTTTTGGAATTCTTATATGGTTTTCGTGGAAAAGGTGAATGAAAGGTTGATGGTGGTGGTTTTTGTAGGTTTCGAGCTGGTCTGTGGCTCAGAACCTGGGGGTGTAGGGGTATCTGGGTATACCCCTATTTTGGAGTTGGAAATGTAAATTGTTGGCACTTTATTGTTATGTTTTTGGTCACTGTTAATTTATTGGGGGTCATTGTCATGGTGTGGGTGGTGTCGGGCTATTTGTATTTTATTGTTTTGTATGACAATGATTTTTGGTTTTATGTTCTTTTCAAGCTGTGGACTTATAAATATTTTCCACTACATTTCTGGTGTCCGTGTCTCATTTGGGGAATGGTATTCTGGTGGGGTCTCTTTTTCATGGGGGCCCACATTTCGACTATGCGCCTGTCATGAGAATAGTCAAAGCTTTTTTTTCTTTATCATTTTAAATATTGGATGAATGGGTGAGTTGGGGGCCACGATGGGGTACTGCTTGGTGCATAATGTCCCTCTTGTGTAGCAGATTTAGTCGTTTACAAGATAGAAATTATCAGGAAAGACTAAAGTATCTTAATATATATATAGCTTGGAGTAAAGAAGATGATCGGAGATGCAATAGAAGCATTTAAATACTTAAAAGGGAATTAACAAAGTAGAAGAGGCAAGCTTATTTAAAAGGAAGAACAATGTTAGAACAACAGGTCATAGTCTAAACCTAGAGGGTCAGAGGCTTAGGGGCAATTTAAGTGTCACGTTAACCCTTTAAGGCTGAAGACTCGTGGCCATGGGGGTCTGCAAGCCAGGAAACACTCGATACGCCTGACCGGGACCTAGCCACAAATTCATGGACCTGTGTGGCAGCTAGGGACCGCGGCGATGCCTGCCGACAATTGGAACAGCGTCGTTACAGATGCTCTTTTGAGGGTACATTAAGCTTGTGGTGGGCAATACTTGGTGATGGTTACAGAGAGGGAGCTCGTTTGGGAACCGTGATTTAATTACCAATTTCTAGGACTGGGGTCTACCCAGCAGCGGCTGTGGTACTCTGCCCGGCTACCGCATGGACTATTCCCGGGGGTGTTTCCAACGCTGTCGCTCAGGGTACCAACATTGGATCACGTCGCTTTTTGGATCATAGAATCTTCGGACCCTGAGCTCTCCAATGGTACCCCGGGATTGACACCGCTCTACCGGGATCCCCCTGAAATAGTGACTCTTTGTCGGGTGGGCATTGCTGGCCAAAGACCTGTATGGTGGTTCTGGGCTGCCTGGTGGGTGATGGGATTATACCTTTAATCCAATCATGTTTGCTGTATTTATCTATATATATATATATAGAGAGCGCAAACACTTTTGAAGGACCATCTCAAGACAGCTGGCTACCTGGCAAAATAATCTGCGGAGTGTCGGCATATATATATATATATATATATGTTTGTATATAATAGATATGTGTGTGCGTGCTTTCTTTAGTAAAGAAAATTCTGTTTTACCCCTACACTAAGTCTCGGCTAGTGCTTGGGGGAATATACAGGTTTAATCACTTTAGTAATTAAGCTTTCAGTGGCAAGGATGATCTCTACAGTTCTCATCTGTGGTCAAATTCTGTGTGTCTATCAAGTCATGAAAATGACATGCATAAAGATTTTGGGTTTAAACGGGTGTTTATTACAGACGCTTGGTTATATTTGGTCATTGCGTTAGCTGTTGTAAAAGAAAGCTCTTTATATAAAAAGGCAAAGAAGCTCAGCCGCCCACTTCATGTCTTGGCTCTGTGGTGGGGGCTGGAACAGGTACAGAACTGGGGTAAGGGGAGAGTGGCGGGCAAGGGATCCTCTCTCACGAGAGCTTCCCCTGCTGGAGGAGCGTGGCTTCAGCCGGTGCAGGATTAAAAAATCCGGAGGTTCCCCTCTCTTTACCCTGGCGTGGTCCTCGCTTTGATATCAAGTTGGTTGCATTTTTGTTCGGCATGTTCCCGACCCTTGGCGTTCCTGACCTTCCTTTTGCTCAGCAATTCGAATTTGTTTCCGTCCTGTGTATGACCCGGTCCGCCTGACTACGCACTCTGGAATTTAACCCCTGTTCATCTGACTAGCCATCTAGTGTATGACCTTTGGCCCGCCTGATGTCCCGCTCTGGTTTTGATTCTGAGATTGACTACATTTGTTTTTTTGAGGCTTCACTAATTTAGCGAATCGTGCCCCAGGCACGATTTTCCCATTCTCTGTGGTATTTGCGTCGTTTCAGAACCTTCACCTGGCATACTCAAGAACTATCATTTTAACATATTTATCTACTTATTCTGGAGCCTCCTCACTGTTAGGATCATGGGTACCCTGGTGGACGTTACTTGGGGTTTTGTCCACTTGTACTGTTTTGCTGGGAGAAGAACTTTTGCAGCGACTTTTCGGCAAACGGTACACGAGACAAGAACAATAGTACCGGGGCCGGCATTGTCAATATCCGTCTGGATCCGTGTCACACAGAAAGTTTGTGACAAAGGTGTTCCTTTTGCTATTGTCATTGAACACATTCAGCTAACGACTGTGTACGCTTTGGTTTTGATAGATGTGTTAAATTAGTTAGATGTGTTTTTACAGTAAATAACTAAAACATTTGATGTCTATTTCACAGTAACACCAAATTTCAATGACATAAAATCAAATTGGTAGTCCAAAAATAAGTTTCATTAGCACAGCATTGTAGACTTTTTGGAATAATACCATTTTAACTAAAGGTGATAGTAATTTGAAAGAAGTACTCATAGACAGCAACAATTATGAGAACAAACCTTTTCATTTAATAGTAAACATTGTATGGATAGTTAAAAGATGGAGCTGCCTCTGGACTCACGAAGAGTCATTCTTCAGCACGGAGGAAAGAAAAAAACCTTGGTTTGTTGAAGAAAATCTCTGCGAAGCCATGGCTCAAAGAACTGCCCCTCCCTCTGGGCACTAAGAGGCTAACTCTGACTAGTACTAAAATGTAAAGAATTTACCTTTTTACTTTTAATTTGAGGCCCCCTGGTGTTGGAGATGTGAGAGGAGACCAAGTGAAATGTGGGAAGGGAGAGCTAAACAGATATGCTTGGTGGTTTGGATATGTCTTTCCATGCATATATGTTTCTTTTTAGTAAACCCCATGGAACAACTTTATGAAGTGTACTAAACAGCATTCAATGGTAGGGTGGCCCCTAAAGGTCAGAAAGGAGTTGTTTTGCTTTTTTTCAAGAGTTATAGAGCATCCCATTCCTTTAGTTTGCTCCTTGTTGGTGTCCCATCCTGAGCATTATCGCTTGGCACAATGCAGTCTATTGAAGGTCACACTGTTCCTGCAACATTTCTACAGGTGGAGCGCTATGATACCATTGTAACAGAATATAACAAAATAGTATTATCACAAAAGTAAAACTGTTAGATGGTCCTGAAGAGCTTCATTTGAGAATACAATTTATCTTCCTCTTCTTTTTCCTCAAATATCAGGTT
>VKOC01020159.1:0-13605 GCA_009364415.1 Spea multiplicata | reverse complement strand
GTTTCTTTAACCAAAATACTATCCTTAGTTTCGATAATACAAGTCAAAAATAGCCTATTTAGCAATAAAAATCTCACCGTATTTGCTCGATTACAAGACGACCCCTCAAAATTTGAATTTAATTCAGGAAAAAAAGAAAAATCCTGAATATTAGACTACCCTATAGGAAAAATGTTTTCTGGTAAATACCAATTCACATCTAAACTATTTTCATATTTAATAAAAACTATGATTGAGAAAAATTATTTTTTTGTTTTTATTTGCCAACCTGCCCCCCAGTTATACACATCTGCCCCCATGTTTGCCACGCTGCCCCCCCAGATATGCCTTATAACCACCTATTATGCCACCTCTGCCCCCCAATATGCCTATATCCACCTATATGACCACTCTGCCCCCCCAGATATGCCCTTATATCCTCTATATGCCCACTCTGTTCTCCCCTGATATTGCCCTTTTCTTTTAACCCTATAGCCACTCGCCACTCCCCCCCAGAAATGCCTATATACCCCCCTTTATTGTCCATCTGTGGCCCCCCCAGATATGCCTTATACCCCTATATGCCACTCTGCCTCCCTGCTATGCCTTTTAACCCCCTATATGCCACTCTGCCTACAAGAATGCCTTATATCTCTTAATATGCCACTCTGCCCGATCTTACCAGTGCTTCCCCAGACTCATCCTCTGTGCTTCAGACTTCCTGGTGTCTAGTGGGGCAGCCGGTGGACGTCTGGACAATGTGCGTAGACAACCTCTGCTGCCTGTTAGTTCCACCGGGGCTTCTATGGCTGAGCCCCGGCGTGACATGACCTTGTGGTGCTCCATCATAGAAGCCCCGGAGTAAGTGCCGGCAGCAGCAGAGGTTGTCTGTGCGCATTGCGCTGCCAGGGAGGAGGATCCATGTCCCCTGCCGCACTCCGAGGGATCCTCCACTCTGGCAGCTAGTGAATGTCTGGACGATGCGCGAAGACAACCTCCCGCTGCTACCGGCACTTACACTGGGGCTTCTATGATGGAGCACCAGAAGGTCATGTCACGCTGGCACTCCGTCATAGAAGCCCCCAGAGGAAGTGCCGGCAGCAGCGAAGGTTACCAGAGAGGAGGATCCAGGTCTCCTGCAGCACTGCGGGGGATCTGGATCTTAGTCTTATAGTCAGGCCTCTATTTGAGGTCTGATTATAAGACGTCCTCGAATATGACGATGGGAATTTTCTCTGAAAAAATCCTTGTCTTATAATCGACCAAATACAGTTTTTCTAGGAATTGATTGTGAAACTAGAGATAACCTCCCAACATTTAAAATGTCTGTTATCCTAGGAAGCTTTCACAAAGAAGGACACTGGTTTAAGGGGCTGTGGTTAGTGGCAGGACTTTATTGAAGGCTTTTAAGGTGACATTGTGACCTATTGGTATTTATTGAGTAAGCCTAACGATTGTAAGCTTGCGAGCAGGGCTCTCCCCACCTACTGTATCAGTTTGTCTTAGTCTGTCAATTCTCATCTTGAATACCCCTTGAATTTATGTATCGTATGAAGTGCTATGTATATTGGTGGCCCTATATAAATAAAAGATAATAATAATAAGGCTTTTAGATGAATAAAACATTTTAGTTACATTATTTAATCTATGAGTACATTGTCTGACTTTTAGGGTTGTAGAACATTACGATACACCCGTACCAGCAAACATTGAGAGTGCTGCAAAAGTGGGACTTCAATAGGGATTTATCTTTAAAAGAAGGACTGTATCTTCTCAAAAGGGAGACTAGGGAGGCGTTAAAAGTATAAGCAAATACTATTCCATGTAAGCTTGTATCCATGCATATCAAATCAATTCTATATTTCAAATAGGTTACGATTCCATCTATGAATCCTTTTGATTTACATTCTTATAGTAAACTAGTCCTTCGAGTAAACAAATCTTAAACAAATGTATGCAAAAAAAAAAGGCACATCAGTAGTTCCCAAATTAGAGGTTGACATCGGAAACACAAAGGGCACTGGATTTAACCTGTTACAGTACAGACATTTGCATGGTGCCACAAACCATAAAAGCACTTAAATTCCCTATACTATGCAAGGTTTTACATTGTAAATGTATACACAGAAGAACACCATTAGAATAAATCTTTGTTATATTTATCTCTGGTATTTGAGGTCAGGACCCTTAATTGTAATACCTATGTATAGGCAAGCCCTGCCCTAAAAGATTACGGGGACTTACAAAATAAAGTTTATTGTTTTGGGGACATAAGTACCATTTGTGTATTTATTTGTCACTAGGGGTTAAAGGCACTTCCCAGACACTGAAGCAGAAATCAAGAATTTAGGAAAAAGTTAAGATTGTTATCTATTGAAATAAAACATTTCTAAGTAATGAGTGCACTTAAGTCGTTGCTAACTAGTAACATTTGGTGGCTTTTTTCCCTAAGTAATGGGACCATTAGCTAAGTATTACCCATTTTTTTAATTAGCTGGTGCTAAACTAAAGTATTTTGATGGGTAGGTCTAAATATGCAGTTTTTTTTCAGGCTAAAAGTACTCATTACCTACATACCTAAATATGTTAAGTCCATAGATCACTGATGTCTGAGCCTCATGGTACTTGAGCTGAATGGCCAAGTTTCATTGAAAGTTTTTTTTTATTATTATTATTTAGGGCATTCCAGAGGATTGTAGCAACCTCTGGGAATATTACTACTATTATGTTTTGTCATAATCTATGTTCCTTATGTTTTAAAATAACCTTACTTATTAATAATAGGAAAATTGGTTTTACTAATCAGTATTTAGCCACCGAAATGTCTAGCTTCTTTTCAATGGCTTTTAGCTTTATAACAAAAAAGCAATACGCATGTTATGATTTGGCAAAATAATGTAATTTACAACAGGAAACCAACACAATAATTTAGGTAAAATAAAAAAATCATATCAACATGTGGAAAAGGTAACAAAATGATTTAAGTGAATACATATGGTAA
The DNA here is from genome assembly GCA_009364415.1 of Spea multiplicata. Classification (NCBI taxonomy): domain Eukaryota; kingdom Metazoa; phylum Chordata; class Amphibia; order Anura; family Pelobatidae; genus Spea; species Spea multiplicata. The sequence continues at coordinate 10,625 of VKOC01020159.1, read as the reverse complement.
ATGTAACATTACTGGCATACGGTCAAACTGGCTTTAAAAAGTGCTGCTATAGAAACAAATACAAATATATTTAAGGACAAATCTCTGTTGGTTTATCCATGGATAATACATTAAATATTCTATTCAGAATAGAGTTATTTTTTTTATTTTTTTTTTTAAATAAGGGCAGTTATTATGGAAATGTAGCAAATTAGGCTACATAGGTTATTTTAGTCAATAGCGTACCATAGGGTAAATATTCTCATGGAAAAAGTATGTTAACACCAGCAATAGATATTATGTTAATCCAATTTTTTTGTTGACATAATCAAAATCGACTTAGGTCTCTGTAGAGAGAATGTAAAAATGTGAAGTCTTCCCATAAAATCTTGAAACGTTCCTATCCAGTCATTTTACATGGACATAGAGATATTTGTTATACATGTGCATGTCCCATAGCTCTTTTTACACGGAAGATCTATTACAGCTAAAGTTAGGTAGAAGAGTATTATGCTGAAATAAATGTATATTTGGTTTTGCTTGCTATACTCACACTGTAGCCGTTATGTGAACACGATGCGCAGATAACAGGTATTATATATAAATAGGGATTCTATTGCAAAGTTTGAAAGCGGGACTTATAACCACAGCATTCAGTCCGCTGGTCCAATCAGCAGGGATATTCCATTAGTGGCTTTGATGAGGCCACTTTTCAAACTTTTAATACTTAACACCCTTAGGCATCTATCAACACAGGTGACCCTCTCCCTAGTGGTCTTACAGCATGGAGACATATACATAACCCATAACTCCCTATTTTGCAGAGCAATGCAAGGGAGCAGATATAAAAATACCTAATCTTATTCCCAGATCAGCGGCAGCAAATCTATGGCACATGTGGCATAAGGGGCACGCCAAAGGCCTCTGTTGTAGCATGCGACCTGGTTGTAAACTGAGCAGTTTATTTTTTCCAAAATAAAGGGAACGTGAGGTCTGTTCATACAGTCCTCTGTTTCACTGCTCCCTCAAGAAGCGTGCCGTCTGTTGATGCTGACCCCGGTAGGCACCGACATGCAGTGTTGGCACTTTGCGGTCTGCAACTTGGTTTCATGCAGAAAATTGGGCACTCAGGCCCAAAAATGTTCGCCATCACTGTCCTGGATCATTAAGGATTGCTAACTAAACATGAAGTTTGATTTGCATAAAACACTTTCCCCTTGTAGCCAGCTGTATCATCTTTACAGTCAACACTACTAGCGAATGTGACCAGGATTAGTTCCTAAAACACAATTGTTAATGTGTTTGGTGTAAAAGTGCCATCGCATTCAGATGACATGTTATAGAGTACTTGGCTCTGTCTCCAAGGAACTGAAATCCAAACACACCTTCTCTTTGTCAGAGGCAAGCACCATAAGTGCAGCATTCTCCTGCCTTGGAACATGTATTCCCTGTTTTAAAGCAGGGGGAATTTGTAATAACTATTTTTAAACTGTTGGCAGTCTTACTTCATAATAAACATATGCATATGTGTGGCACAATACACATGGTTCTACTTAGGCTGTAAGCATTGCATACCATAGAAAGTATGCGCTGCAACGATTGTGCTTTAAAATCCATTAAAAACTATAAGTATTTTTAATCTGTCCTTTAGTAAATATTTCCCAGTGGATCATTTACTTTGTTAATTGACCCTGCGGGAATGACAGTATGGGACAAGTCAGTAAACCCATTAAATCAAGACTGAATTAATATCCCATTAAGAACGATTCCTCAGCGCACAAGCACTTTCACACAAACATGCATAGCTCATCAGATTTCAATAACAGATCTTGGATAGTTTCACATTAACTAGAGAAAGAGACTGGAAGAGGAAACAGATAGGAGACAGATGTAGGCAGTATTATGAACACACTGACACCTAGTGGTTGTAGCAGAATACTGCTTGAAATGCTTCACCAAATAGTTGTATGTCCAAGTCACACTATGTGATGCCTATTTAGAAGTATATTTTTGCATGTGTCTCTAATTATATGTTTTCCAAGTAATGCTTAAATAAAAGCTGAATTGATATAAATTTTATAATATTTTATCTGCATTACCTTTTCAGATGACAATCTAAACCATTTAGTGTAAAAGGGATACAATTTTAGTGTGTGTGTGAGCAAGTGTAAATGTTTGTGTAATAGCATGGATGTGTATGTGTAAATGTTTGTATGTTAGCATGGATGTGTATGTGTTAAAGCTTTTGTGTGTTAACATGGATATGTATGTGGTGTGAGAGGGAGTGTGTGTAAGCATGAGTGTGTCTTTCCCTGATGTATCGGTTTGTCTTAGCCGGTCAAATCTAGTCTTGTCATACCCCTTTCTTTCCCACTAGAGGAGTGGGGAAGAGTTAACACCGAATTTAAAAAAAATCACACATAATCTTAATTTACAAGAAACTTTCTTTAAAGTAATCCATCGCTGGTACCTTACCCCCTCCAGAATCTCAAAGTTTAACCGACATATGCCCAGTTGTTGCTGGAGATGTGCTAAGGCAGAAGGTACTATGTACCGCATCTGGTGGGGATGTTCCGGATTGTTGCAAATAATTCAATCTCACAAATCTGTCGAAAAAACTTCCCACCAGATGTGGTACTGACACCCCAATCCTTCTTATTTCATTTGGATCTACATTGCTGTTCATGGGAACAAAAATGTTTTCTAGTACATGCATTTATGGCTTCTAAATTAACCAATGCTAGACAATGGAAATCCCCTAGTCACATCAATTGGACAGATATTAAAATCCAAATTAACAATCAAAGAGATATGGAAGAAAGATTCTACAGATGAAATATTCAATATATTGAAATTTGGTCGATTTGGAAAGCTTTCTCGACAGTTTAGAGGCAACCTGGAAATACTAAACCATTAGCTTTTATTTTTACTCTTTTTAGGGCCTTTGAGCAAACGGAGTATGTATAGATAAACGTTATATAAAACAACATTAGTTACTAGGTCCCCAGGGAATCCAGCCTGTACACGCACATGCATTTTTTTTTTATTTTTTTTTTAACTGTACGAATGTGGTATAGAACTTGTTTGTCTTTTTTACTTGTATGTATGTTTTGTTTTCTTTTGTATACATTTATATATTTGGAAAATAAAAAGAGTTAAAAAACCCAATAAAAAATGAACAGACATCACAGATATATATCTTGATGAGTTAACCAATCATCAACTAGACATAATGGTATTAGGAAGCAATGCTGCAAGAATGCTAAAAATGGTCTTTACTTGTCAAAAAGATAAACATTAAGAGGTTTGCACTTAGTGTGGCAAACGGTACATTGAATGTGAAATATTTTTTTGCAGTGATTAAGAACTGAATTGAGTATTGAATATCCACTGGCTCCAGAACTGACGCTCTGTTGGCAAATATTTAATCCAAATGTTATACTTCTTGCATAACTGTTAAATCGGTGCTACATATCATAGCATACATTTAACATACACGTTTTAATGTATTTGACACCTAAAAAAGTAAGCCAAACAAGCTCATGTTTTGTTTGTGTTTTGGATTATCTGATTCTCTGCATTTTCCGTGTGAGATCACATGTTTCTTTAAACCCCATAGTGTGTTTTAAGCAAACCTGAGATCGCAGTATTGCTTTAAGCTTCATAAAAAGCTAATGTATCAGTAAGCGCTAAAACAACTTTATTGATACATTCCAAGCTACAGGATGTTTATGTCTAGTTCTTTATGTTGTAGCAGTTTGGGAGCACAGATCTCCAAGTTCTCTGCAAGGTGTCCTTTTTCTGCAAGGTAAATGGGTTGGCACAGTGTTTATTATAATTACCGTATTTGCTCGATAAGACAACCCTGATTATAAGGCGATCCTTATCCCCCAAAATTTGAATATTAATTTAGGAAATTATATGCCACTCTGCCTCCCAGATATGCCTTTTAACCCCATATTTGCCACTTTGCCCCCCCAGATATGCCTTATATCCCCTATATGCCCCTCTGCCTCCCTGATATTCCTTTTAACACCTCATATGCCACTCTGCCTCCCTGATATTCCTTATACCCCCCATATGCCAATTTGGCATATCTAGTGCATCCCTAGACTTTTCCCCCATGCTTCAGATTCCTTGGTGTCTAGTTGAGGCAGCCAGTACTTCCTGCTGGGGCTTCTATGACTGAGCACCGGAAGGTCACGTCACACCGGTACTCGCCGTCATAGAAGCCCCGGCAGAAGTATTGGGTAGCAGCGGAGGTTGTCTGAGCGCATCCCGCAAATGTTCACAGGCTGCCAGAGAGGAGTATGCAGGTCTCCTGCAGCGCTGCGGGCGATCCTCTTCGCTGGCAGCCGGTGAACGTCTGCGGGATGTGCACAGACAGCTGCTGCCGGCACTTAATACAATATATATATATTTAAGGGGTATGACAAGGCAAGATTTGACTAAGACAAACTGATTCATTAGATGTAAAACTATTGTTGTCCAGGTCCATCCATTTTATTAGCACTTTCATTAATAAGAATCAGATTGTCAGGGTGATAGGTAGGTTCAGTAAGCAGTTAACATGACCTTGATTTACGTTCACAGAACAGCTGAATAGCTAAACCACAGGGTGGGTAAGAATGCCTGTCACACATAAACACAAGGATATCACACATTCCTGTAGACCTGCAGGATGCCTTTGTGCTTAGTGGATTATTCCAACGGTTTTCCAATCCTCTTTCTTTCGCATATGATGTGTATGAAACATACAGACTACAGGACATTGCGGTTCTTTCAGCATCAGATAGTAAATGGGAGCTGTGATCACTTTTTGTGATCACTTTTTAGAGTAGAGTGACTTTATTTCCCTTTTAAGCAGGGTGTTTTATGCCTAGTGACATTAGTCATGTTGTACAGCATTATGGAATATGATGGTGCTATACAAATCACTTAAATAAGAATAATAATAATAGCATAATGAGGATTGTGTTTATCCCAGGATACTGTATAACGTTTTGGAGACCACTTATATTCGGAAGGCTATAGATATTCTAGAGAGAGTTCAGAGAAGAGCCACCAAATGACAAATTGTTTGCAGAATAAAAATATAAGGGAAGGGATGTCAATATCTATAGCTTGGTGCATAGACAAGACAAGAGAGGACAAGAGAGGGTGGAACAGCCTCCCAGTGAAACTGGTAGGCCCTAATATAGTGATGGGATTTAAACTTGCATAGGATAGGTGTCCTGCAAATAACACAACAGCAAGGACCAAATAAAGATTTATGTTTTAGCGGCAGGATGAATGGTGTAGACTAGATGGGGGAATGGGTCTTACTCTTATCTATTGTTATAGACTGAGGCTTCAAATAATTGCTGCACTGCATTATGCAGGGTGACCTCCTCGCTTGTCCACCAAGGGTTGTTATGGAAAATTATGTACTTTTTTTTTCTTTAAACATTCCCAGTTAGAGAAGGTATCTGGCCATCCTACAATTAATCTATCTTGGATAACTACAGCAGCTGTGACCCTTCAACCAAGTCTTATTTCTTCTAGTATCGGTTATCCAAACCTGTGAAAGAGAAATCCATGTCAACGATGTAATTTGAGAAACCTTAACCATCCATGAATCAGACGCAAATGTCACTTCGCTATTAATAATTCCGTCAGGAAATTGTTAGCCACCATGTGACTTTTAAACCATTGTTGAAATACAACACCTACAATGCTTGACCAAGTATCTAGCCCTGCCTTAAAACATTGTATTCCGCAATGTTTAGGCTGCCACCTTAAGCCAGTAAAGGAGGAAATAAATTGATGAATTATGAATGAGACATAGTTTTACTTAAATATCGAATATTTCTGGGAAGGTTTTGAGCCTATAACAGGACTAGAAATAATCTTTCTAATGCTGGGTTTAACACAAAACTAGATGAAACATTAGCATCTATCAGAATCTGTACTGCTCCCTATTTACCTTTCAATAGTACATGGTTTTGGGACGAAATCAGATGAAATACAGGTGGAATTTTTCAGAGCTGCTTATAAAATAACCTGCTTGACTCTTTTGTCACAGCTTGTCCATATTGTGCTAATTTATTGATTAAACTCTTTTACAGGTAAAACAACTGACAGACGAACAAAATGTAACATTAGTAACTTATATTCGCTCGGAAGGATAGGAATTCACAACAGCGCGTTTTCCTTCCTACTTTCTCTGGAAAAGCTATTTCTCTCCTGCTGTAGAGGACCTTAGTCTACAGTATTTCATTATTAAATGAAATCACAATGGAAACTGCTCAGACGAGTGCCATCGGTTTGCTATATAGTTTTTCATCTTTGATAAATATTTAGGTTCCTGTTTCTGAATAACAGCCCTGGTATACACTGCACTATTTGAGTAAGGGGTTTATTGGTTTATATCCATTGGATGGAATAGTGAATACAATTTACAAGCAATCTGGAGTGGACTTTGAGGTCCGGATGGCCGCCCAGCAGCCCCTCAGGCCTTTCCTCCAGGCAGTAAAATTGAGGAGACTCCCTGCCTCAAGTGCTTTTTTCTAAGTCTTTATTAATAATTGAAGGTATGTTTATATAGGATGTATGTTAGTTTAATAAGTTAAGAACTGTTGGCTCTTCTGGGTAAGCAGAAGATTTTATTTTATTTATTTACCAATTTTGGAAAATAGTGTGAAAATAGAGTCATAAAACATGTTTTTTATATCACTAGGCAAACCTAGATACCCTACCCTGGGTACCCTGGGTATCCAAAAATATATGGTATTCTTGGGTTAAATTGAAATATGGAACCACCACACTGCCTCAAATAAGACATGGGCCCAGTAAATCCATTGGTAAACATTCTAATTTTGTAAAATGGAAAAAATGCACATGTTTCAATGTAGACCCCATACAATCCCAAAAACATGAAAAACCCATGTATGTGAGACTTGGCTATAGCCAGGAAATGTTGTTAAAAGAAAATTATATCATTGCATGTATTCTGGTGAAGATGACAACTGCAGTACTGTGAAAAATGTATTTCTTTGCATTTTTGTCCACTTTTTAGTCCTCCCCCCCATACTAAATTATAAGATATATGAAAATGGTTTAAGAAGAAAGCCATTCTTGTACTGACAACATACCTTTGTGTGGGTGCAATAAATGAGAGCGTGGGAAATTAGAGTTAAACCAAGACGTTACAAAACCTCTAAAAAACCCTCAAGTGTAAAATGCCTGTGTTTTTAAGGAGTTAGACATCTTAGAGATATTTGGTGATAGGTGATTTCATACTAAGGGGTTAATTTGATTGTGCTATGTGTGGCATTTTAGGATTGTGGGAAAGAGGATGATCCATCATCACTTCCATCAGTACTGTGTAACGGAGGTAGGTAATGTAGTGCAGCTTTATGGCATGGCAAATAGCTTGTAGTGTACATACCATTGTGTGCGCACAGTCATGGTGTCTTTGGTTCCATTTAATACTCATATGTACTATGGCCAGGTGAATGTCACTACAGCGGTTCTCTGGCCATAATGCCATCTTACTCTGCGGCAAATTGATTCCCCTAGCCCTGAAAATACAATATAACGGATGTGTTTTCTTGGCTAGACTGAAACGAGAACCCTACTGATGGACCTTGCAAAAGGTAACCTGTGAAGCAATAAAACCTATGGCAATATGACAGCGAGGACTGAAGAGGCTATATAACCTCAAGTAATAATGGGACAAAGGCCACAGCTGTAACAATATAACACCTAAGGTGCAAACTGCCATATTTCCCACTAACCAGACAGGAAGAATGGGTAGCTGAAGGACTCAAAGGTTGATGAGGTGTAAAACATCCTACATTAAAGAAAACAGTAAGCTGCCAAACAGATGTGTTATAGGTTAGAGGTGAGTGATCTATTTCACTCGGTATACAAACATTCTTGCTCTGTTGGTAAAAGCCGTTGTTTTTTCAGTATCACAAATGTTTTGTATCACAGTGTATTTAAAACATTTTGAAAACACGTGTATGACCTACGCTGCAACATTATATGACACTAAAACGTGCATTGAAATCGAGAGCATCTAAAAAGTAAAATAGACTTCCTCTGGAATACCTGTGCATTTTCTTAATGAGTGACTGTAGTGAAAATAACATTAACATTGACGATAGACAAATGGAGAACAACAAAGCGGCATATAGTCTATTAGTTTCCGTTCACATGTTGGCAGGACTTATCCTCACCAAACGTCAGAAAATATTTTAGAGATGTCCTTCAAACCTCAAAGATTTCTCATGTCATTGACATAGTAATAGGCATTGTGTACCATAGTATGATTTAGAAACTTACTGTAAAGATGCTCCTATACAATCTAGATACAGGTGTGTGACATTTTGTATAGTGAAGGGAACATGGCCTAAGTAGACATCAGATAAGACAGGAAAAATGAAGATACGTGAGATGTCATCATACAGACAGGCTCAAATGACAGGTGTTAATAGGAGCGCACTAAGAAATGTTCCTTGGCTATGTTAAAGTGGGGACATGCCACCCTTACAGGGGGTGCTAGCTTCCAGGAGAGCTTGCAGCGATAGGACCAAACACCACTTACCAGCCTTGAGGTTATCCACTGACCGAGCCCAGTGCCTATGGCCAAAACCTGGACAATTCCTACGTATGAATATAAGCAAACTAAAGAAAGTTTTGTAATATATGTCACTAGTTGGTTAGTTACTAGGGTACAAACATCCAGTGATCAATGATGTTAACATATAGCAATCGGTTATTAGGGTGAGATCAGAGTCGTTAGTAAAAAGGAGTGGATTAAATCGCATTGTACAGTGATTGTATTGTGCTTCGGAATATGATAGCGATATATAAAGAATAAATAAAAAAAAGAAATGAAGAATCAGAGGTGTAACCAGATGGCAATAGGCAGATACAAGGGCTGAAAACTCTCAAATTTGAATACCAATGACCCTCATTAAATAGAATTTTAATAAGGGGGTATTTGACATTGAGAAATACTGATAAAAATCATATTGTTCTGAAATCACAGAGGTGTAATCAAACCTATGACCTTGCACATGCAGACCCAGTGATGGAACCATTAAGCTGTATAAAAACGTATTGATATGTTTATAAATATATTTCTAAATAATTCCTGATGTTTGTACTTGATTCCATATATTTACAATAATATAATTCTCCAGAATAATGTTCAAACTCCTAATGAAGAAAGGGCTACATTTAAGGCATGTCCCTAGGTAGGATTGCTAGGACTGGTTAAATTGATGGTGTTACCAGGGCTGGACTGGTCCAAATGACACATGGGGACAAATCAGGCATTTATAAAGTACATTTAAAGAACATATCAGTCATAAGTAAGATATGCATGAAAACATCATGCAGTGGATCAGGACCACCTGGGAGATTGCCGTTATAAATTCAAATAATGCTAAATTATGAGTATGAAATTAACCATTTTCAGGTTTACTTAAATAGATTACCGAAAAACCTTCACAAGAGATTATGAACAGGAAAATAAACTTGTAGCTCTCCTAAAACAATAGAGCTAAACTTGTGCAAAATTATTTGCTAAACAGTCTGCAAAACCGTGCAAATTCATGTGATAATCATGTGCAAATCATTATTTTATAACAGTCCTAATAACCCTTTAACGCTCACAATATTTTTCTAAGCTGTATTGCAACAGTCCAAAAACATTTATAGGTCAAAATATACAAATATCTTTGGCATGTTATAAAGTAGGACTCTCTTGTAAACAAATAGATCAACTGAATATCACATGCAAACTCTGCATTGTGTGCATAGATCAAATGAGACCCACATGGAAACATATCACATGCAAACCCCGCATTGCAGGGAGAAACATCAAATGAGAAACATACAGATGAAAAACATGCCTATAACATTTTTTAATACAACAAAACCTACAATTTTAATATTAGAAAAATTTACATATACACTGCCCCTACACACACATATACACTGCCCTTACACATGCCTGCCCATACACACACACATCCTGGTGGCGGGCATCAATCGCCGACGAATAGTACTAGGGAGCACAGAAGCTGAGGTGTGAAGTGACAGACAGGGTCGGTTAGAGGAAGATCCCTGATGCCAATCCTGATTATAGGGCAGTGTGCACCGACTCTGCGCCTACTACTCAGACCAGCTCTCATAAAGCCTGGGTGCAGTGCACCTCTCGCCTCGGGCCCAGGTGAGGCGGCCAACTGGGAAATTTCCCGGTGTCTAGGTCCGGCCCTGGGCGTTACTACATAGTTTAGATCACTACAAGGGTACCATGTGTCAAGGGAGAATTGGTCTTAGTACATATTGATGGGTCAGAACATTGTTTTGCCAAATAGGGCTGATGGGGATAAGCATGTGAGCAGTTAAGTTTGAAAGGATGGGAGTAGAAGGGAACGGACTGGCCAAATGCTTCTCTATCAGGAGAAGAAGTGTTCCCAGCTATGGTGCTATATATAAAAAGTGACCCACTTGCAAACTTTGAAAAGTGGCCTTATCACTATAGCAACCAGTGGAACCATCCAGTATTCAGGAAGATTGAATTGGTTGCTATGGAAATTAGACTACTGGTTAGTCTTGCTCCAGGGTCATACATTATATATATATATATA
>VKOC01020158.1:0-14586 GCA_009364415.1 Spea multiplicata | reverse complement strand
GTTTATGGAAATGGATAACTTTATAACCAAGTAAGGCATTCAGAAGAATAATAATGAGTTTTATTCAAACAATATATATTATACACTCTGTGATACACTAATTGCCACTAACAGATTAGCTGAATCTCACTTTAGGTTATATGATATCAAAGACTAGATTTAGTTGGAGACTAGAATTCTCTAATGTTCACCAAATAACAGATCAGATTCCAGAAACTTTACCAGCAGAAAAAGACGATTAACCCCACCCCCAAAAAACATATTTACTAAGAGGTGAAAAAACTCCAATGATATTCAATTTTGCCTGATAACCATTAACCAGACAGAAAATGTGGTTTCCTAGGATAATATTGGTGCCAGAGGGCTGTACTACCTAACATTTACAACTCAGCCAATTGCTCTTGGGAATCACAGAAAAATGGCATCAACGCAATTAATAACGTTTTCTCCATTTCTAAGGCATCAGCCTATGAGTTCTTTGCTTTTCTGTCACGACAATTATGTCTCCCTTCCAGAATTGACTAAAATGGTAAAACTACACATTAAAGTATTATTTCTGGGAAAAGTGTTACGTTCAGCAGAATAGGTGGAACATCATCTTTAAAATATAATGCGAAAGCCAGAGGAGACAAGTGACGTTTCTCAACCTCCCAACTCTTACCTGTTTAGATGGACTGGCCGGCAACGTAACTATCGTTCTCCAGTATGACCAGAAGAACATCATAAATATCATGTGATAAATCACCAGATATACAACTGTAACAAAACACAAACACATAGAGTTACAACGCAAGCAATCAGTTATTGGAAACAGAGGATTATTTACCGTATTTGCTTGAAAATAAGCCTTTTTTCAGAGCAAATGCTCTGAAAAATACCCCTCGTGTTATATTCGAGATTATCGTATAATCAGAACTCAAATAGAGGTCTGACTACAAGACTAAGATCCAGATCCTCCGCAGCGCTGCAGGGAACCCGCATCCTCCTCTCCGGCAGTCGGTGAACGCCTTTGCGATGCCCATAGACAACCTCCGCTGCTGCCAGCACTTCCACTGGGGCTTCTACGATGGAGCACCGGAGTCACATGACCTTCGGGTGCTACTTCATAGAAGCCCCGGCCAGCAGCAGACCACTAGACACCAGGGAATCTGGAGCTCGGAGGACAAGTTTGGGGGGGGGGGTCAGCGCTCGTCGCGTCGCAGAGTGGCATAAAGGAGAGTATAAAGCGTAACTGGGGGGGGGCAGAGTGGCATATACGGGAATATAAGGCATATCTGGGGGACAGAATGGAAAACAAGAAGTAAAAAACATTCTCAATCATAGTTTTCATTAACTATTAAAATATGCTTTGCAAGTGAATTAATATTTACTAGTAAAACATTTTTTTATAGCATAGTCTTATATTCAGGGCCCCACCTAAATTAATATTGAAAATTTGGGGGGGTCGTCTTATAATTGAGCAATTACAGTATATACACACACACACCGACTGGCTACATAGTGTTAAATCTATGGACTTTCTGCACCATGAATAAGTGTCAGTATATTAAAATATATTTTATATCAACTACTAGAGCGATCAAGTTAACGATCCGATGCATAATGGTCTATTTACAAAAAAATTAAAGCATTTACCCTTTTCAGTGGTTGATTTGATGGTATCTACAAGAGAAAAGAAATATTTATTATTAAACAGTCAATAAACACTCCATACAAAATAAACAAATAATAATAAAGGTTTAACGCACAAACACACTGCGCTCGTGACTTTTACAACATAACAGAAAACCCCAAGAACAATACGGATTATATATACGGAGCAATCCCGGTGCAGAGCAGTAAAAGCGGAGCAATCACCGTTCTGTTGGCTGCCATGGTAACGGCACTACTTTAAGCACCAGAGCTGCAGTAGACCGCATGTTGGACAGCAGATTATTTGAATGCCTAAAGTCCTGCGACAATAAAAGGGGTTTATTCACTAAGCGGATAGTTGGCATGAAAGTCAGGATCTGAACTCTGAAGCCATTTTGCATTACGAGGGGCCCTTCCAGGCCACTTTCTCCAGCCACAGCTGGATTTTACACGGGGCAAAAGGGGCAACTGGTCCCAGGCCGAAGCTTATGCCAGGGGCCCAATTCAGCTCTTCTTTGTGAAATTACTCTCTAAAAGTAAAAAGGGTTCCCGGGAAGCTCTGAAGCCCTAAAAATCACCAATTTAGACCCGTGTCTGATATCCTTAACCGAGAGCGAGCGGAACATAAACTCCTGACCAGAGCCATCCTTACGCCAGACAGACTTATTGTGAACAGAATAATGAGCCGCATAAAGAATCCAATATTACAATCATACATTTACAGCGCGTTTCAGACACCCGTTAACAAACACACAACGACTTATATAACGGGGCAGAAGCGCTCCTCTGGAGGAGTCCCCGCGGGTTTCTGGAGGTTATTTGCAGAGTAACGCGCTTTCTGGGTACGGAGGGGTTCCGGTTACTTACAAATGCAAAGCTCCACCACGAAGGCGTAGTATGACCACCACACGGTGGCCATGAGGATGAGCACGGGGATCCAACTCGCCAAATAGCCAACGTAAGTACACGCCATGATCCCGACACCGCAACCAACACAAGTGACAGGCTCCCGGCGGCGGAGATAAAGCTCTACTACGTCACAAATGGGACGCTGTCTGTGACCAGGGCCGGATCTACTCAGCGGCTTACGTCACAGGCAGGTCTAGTAGGCCACAGTGACGCATTTTTCCACCTGGGGGGGGGGTCGTAGTTGTAATAGAGATGTAGGTAACGGGATTATCCATGCTTTACCTAGAGAACGGTGAGTAAACATCCCTCCGCGGTTCCACGTGAGACTCATTCATAACTACAATAGGCATTTCCAGTTGTTGCTGCGAAAGGAGAAGTAACCAGGAACATTTGTTCTACTCAGAGGCACTGGGCGATACACAATTATTTACAATAAAGGACATAAGTTATACAATTATGTATATTACAGTTTTGAACACCTAATAACCTCAGTAGCAAGAAGATGCAACTACAGAGAAACCATGCAGATGCCAAATGCGTTTTCCTACAACTTATAGAAAGCGATGAAATGTTACGGTCTAGTATAATACTTCAATGCTTAAACCGCAGTGGGCTCCATGTAGTGTATGCCGGTATTACTGCGTTCCAGGTATAGGAGATCTCTGGGAATACAGCGATCACACGCGAGTGTGCCGATTGTTTAAACCCGGTCCTGGGTGCCAAAACAGGCACAACCGGCATAACATGCAGCAGAAGGCAGCGCACACCTTTAAGAGATGGAGCATCGGGTCACAGTCGGTGCCTTCTCTCCCTGCCCCAGACCAGTGTTACATTGACATAAAAGGATTGTATTAAAGTTCCCCATCCTAGCATTCTATTCATGTTTTGCAAAGAAGTCTTATACCCCTGGTTTTTTGTTGTAGTAGTAAGTGGAGGATATATGTGCATCTATAATCCTATAATATATATATATGGTGTGGGGGGGGGCACATTACATCATAAACACATTTTCTGGTTTCCTGGTAATACAGTCCGGCACTGCCTGCTTTCATCAAAAATAACTAAAATACAAATAACACTAATTGGTGAAGATACACAAGAAAAAATGTATTTTTCTGAAGACACAAATTTCCTAAAGACAGTAGAAAAAACCAAAAACTTGTTGGAGTATGTAAGGGGCAAAACTTCCTAGTCATGAAGGGGTTAAGATCACCTATAGTCCCAAGGAGGCACTCTCTTAGAATAAATATACGGTTAAGGTTACACAAGGTACCTGTTATTATAAAAACAGGCAAATTAACGAGTTTTATCTCATCAACCTAAAAAAAATCACAGTGCCTACAATGGGCACGTGAGTATAAGAACTGGAGCACGGACCGATGGAAGAAGTTGGCCTGGCCTGATGAGACACGTGTTCTTTACATCACGTGGATAGCTGTGTGCGTGTCCATTGCTTACCTGGAGAACACATGGCACCAGGAAGCATCCATGGAGGCTGCACCTCTTAACTTACAGGACTTAAAGGATCTGCTGCTAACATCTTGGTACTAGAGCCCTGCGCATGTCCAATCCAGCCCGCTCCCGCAATGTGGGTGTTCCACTCCTGCCCGCTCCCGCAACATGTGTACACAATCCCGCCCGCTCCCGCAACATGTGTACACAATCCCGCCCGCTCCCGCAATATGTGTACACAATCCTGCCCGCTCCGTCACGAGTACCTCCTTACTTGAACTGCAGATTTCCTGCGCTGTCCCACAAGGGTGCCCTCGAGTTGCTCACCCACAACGTCTTTTCTCTTGCTCCGCCCAGGAACACAGCGGAGTCACGGGAAGTGACGTCACATCACATGACTCTGCTTTGTTCCTGGGTGGAGCAAGAGAGGAGACACTGTAAGAGAGCAGTTCGAAGGCAGCCTTGTGGGACTGCGGATTACCAGGACCCGCAGGTACAGTGTCTGACCGCCTGCAACCCCAGCAAGTCCGTCCGCACCCGCAAGAGTTTTGGTGGGACCCGCCTCCCAATGCAGTCCTCTACTTGGTACCAGATACCACAGCACACCTTTCAGAGATCTAGTAGAGTCCATGCCTCGACAGGTCAGAGCTGTTTTGGCTGCAATAGGGGGTCCTACACAATATTAGGCAGGTGGTTATAATGTTATGGCTGATCAGTTTACATTACTTATATTAACACAATTGCATGGATTTATTTGTGGTGTTATATAATGCTTATTTTAATCTGTAAACAACATTACACGTGTTTGTTTAGTGCATTTAGGACCGTCCTCTAAATTGTAAATTTGGGAGCAGGCCCCTCTTTACCTAATGTATTTCTCTGTCAGTAAAAGTTTTGTCATACTGTGAATATATGGACTGTAAGAAACGCTCCAGAAATAATAGATACTGATAATACTGGTATGCAGGATTAGATAAATATAACATCTGCTAAAAAGAATAGGTCCAATGTTCTTGGAAACTTGCGCCTCCTAGTGGTAAAGATATAGAATACAGTCTGGGGAAATGCTCCCAGGACAATATGTGATCCTAACAATTAAAATAGGAGCAGGTAGTATACAGTTTCATAGCTACAGACATGCAATAATTAAAGCACATAACAAAATAAAGGACACGTGCCGTCAAACACTAGATATTTAATTACACCTTTAATTACTCATCAAGAAACAGGAGAAAACAGGAAAAAACTGCATTTTTTTGTAGATTATATTAGACAATATTTCCCTATTAGTTTAAACAAAACACATTTTGTGTAAAAATAAAAGGACCAAGTTATAATACCCCAGCATCTAATCAATGCAAGTCTAATAAAAGAAGTTATTGAACATTGTTGAAAATTACATTTTATTAGAAATGTGTTTAAAACAATCCATTATGTATGTTGCAGTTGAAACATTTGGCTGAAATATCACAAATCATTTACAATTTACTACATATTTAATCATCACTTTAACACTGCTTGATACTTAGAAGCAGTCTGTCAGAAAGTGATGGGCGGCGAGTGACCTCAGAAGACTGCCAACCACACGTGTTAAAATAGACTGGCAACGGAGTGAATAATGGAGACTAATCTCATGGCAAACGAAGGTCGTTTACATACATATACACACACACACATGTATAGTTCTAGAGTCATGGAATGTGTGACTCTGCCGCTACATCCCTCTGAACGGAGCGAGGTCATGTGACGTGAAGTAAAGTCACGTGACTCTGCTGGGTTCCTGCTTGTCCTGGTTGGAACAAGCGACACTGCTTGCACAGAGAGCAACGCACAGGCAAG
Source organism: Spea multiplicata (assembly GCA_009364415.1). Classification (NCBI taxonomy): domain Eukaryota; kingdom Metazoa; phylum Chordata; class Amphibia; order Anura; family Pelobatidae; genus Spea; species Spea multiplicata. The sequence goes on along the minus strand of VKOC01020158.1, from coordinate 8,754 downwards.
CAGCAGGGCCTCTTTGGAAGTGATTGCAGGGGTAGCGACCCCCGCGATCACAGTTGCTGGGGGCTTTTGTCACGCATTAAAGACGGCCATACATTTTATTCATATTTAGGGCAGCCCCCCACTTCACACCCACATGAGCTCGTTGGATATCCCATTCCAAAAACACGGGCATTAATATGGATTTGCGGCTCCCTCCCCACATATATACACATATACATATATATATATATATATACCGTATTTCCTCATGTATGAGACGCACATTTTTTCGAAAAGTTCTTGGTCTAAAAGCTTGGTGCGTTTTATACAGTGGTTGTAGATTGCAGTTACTACTTCCCAGTCCCTCCCTGCAGTCACACTGCTGACTGGTCCAGCCCCTTTCATTATAGCATCCACACCGCTCAGACAGCAACTCATCTAACAGTGAGTATAAAATTAATATTTGGGCTGCTGAAAGTTAGGGGAGGTGGGGGTTAGTTTAGAGGCAGTTATGGTTACTGGGGTCTTTAGGGTTAATTTAGGGGCAGTCAATGATAATATGATATGATAATACTTTTTTCAAATTTCGGGCCCCAAAATGAAGGTGGGTCTTATATATATTCTTATATCTGTATATATATCTGTGCTTAGTATATATAAAGTTGGTGCCTTACACTGCCACCTGGTGGTGAACTTTGGTCATGTTTCTGTCAACTTCCTGTTTCAGGTTATTCGACTGTAAGCAATTCTGAGGAGAAGTAACAGTTATGAGCTCTCACTTTTTTTATTACACACAGGCCTTGGAAATATAAGTCTGTAAGTCATTGTTTTAAATGCATTAGTACATACTTTCACTGATTTAACTGTTTCATGTTGGTGTATATTATTTTCATGTCAGTAAGGTGATATGAGCATGGCTAGCAAGGCCTTTGTTTTCTGTCAGTTGATATTTGAATAGTCACGTATGCCTGTCACTTGTAAGCATTGTAGTTTGAGAATGTGTACAAACAATGTTCTAATATATTTTCCTAATTCTGTATATTTTGCAGTTTTACAAAAAGTAAAAGTAAAGTAAGTAAGGGTAACAGTACCCTTGCTTATTGGGTTTTTATTGAGAAATTGTTCCCTGTCTGCCAAACCTTGTACTAGCAACACGTGAGGGCACAACAGTAAAAAGACTTACTACATGGCGGGCCTAGCCACAGGAAAAGTGGATTCATCATACACGTTACCTCTTCAGCTATCTCAAGCTTAAGAAAGGCGGCCTATTCCACAACCAGCAATCAGAGGGACAAGGTAACTCACCAGTCATTCATCAGCATCCAGACATAGAGGAAAGCACATGTAACATGCTGGGGACCAGGACACGACGCTGAAGCTCTAGAGCAGGGCTCGACAAATCCCAGGCGCCAGGTCGCCATGGCGACAGAGGCGGTTTTGTCAGCCTCTTACATCCAGAGTCACCACGCGGGGGCGTTGCTGCTGCTGTCTAGGCAGACAGCACAGCCACTCAGAGCCTGCCCCCGAGCCTACGGAGTGATCCTGTAGGCTGAAAACGAGGTTGCTGCAAAACCAGCAATCGTGTTTTCAGCTGCCACAGGCATCTTCAGGGAAGAGGGTTGTGTGTTGATTGGGTCCCCACACAAGTGTGGGGACCTGACCCAACACCCCCCAGCTGCCTGATCGCTCCATGAGAGCGACAGTGCAGCGTTAACCCCTTCAATGCCGCAATTGCGGCATTTAGGGGTTAATTCCCATTTTGTATGGGGCTCTGCTGCTGGTCTGCCTGGAAGCAACAGCAAAAACGAGCCCCCACAAGCCCTTTGATGATTCCTGTAGGCATGGAAGCCTACAGCAGTCATCAAAAGACTCCCCTCCCTGCAATGGCTGGTCTATAGACTAGCAATTGAGTCCCACAAGCTTGCGGGGACTAAATATCAGTCAATGCTGTGCTCCAATGGAACATCAGCATCGAAAGAGTTAAAAAAAAAAATTCATAAAAAAAACCAGCACTGACCTGAAAGTCCACGGTGCTTCCAGGTCAAACGCTATGAGTTTAGTAAGTGGGCTAATGATGATCAGATCATTCCTAAACTGTTAGTTTAAAAAAATCCTGGCTTCTAACTTTTTTACCTGACGCCTAGATTCACAACAAATTTGTCAAGCCCTGCTCTAGAGTCTCTAATCTATCTGACCTGCAATCGGCTGGTGCTGAAGCTGCCAGGTCTAGTCGCATTAGTTCTAGACATTCAAGCCGCTCTAACCTGTCGTCCACTAGTGCTGCAGCCATCAAGGCCACTAGCTTCCTTTGCAATAGGCGAAGCTGAAATGATAAGAGAACAAGGTTGCATAGAGGAGGAACATCATAGAGTTACAGCTGAAGTGGCTAGAAGAAAAGCAGAAGTGAAAGCATATTCTCATTCTGATCAGCATCCTTATGACACAACACATTTCAAATTGCCAACAGTCCCATTGACAGGGGTTAACTCTGATACAGCAAGATGCTATAAGACTGAACCAGATCTCCAATATGGGAAGCTAAGTGGTCATGAACACAGAAACCTGCCTGCCGGTCCTTTGGGAAACCTGCAGAATGGCAGTGTAATCCCCCCTCATCTGAACACCTTTCAAGGCTACAGAGGGTTCAGCCAAACACCCCAGTTACCACTCCAGCCTCAGTCATACACTGTATCTGCCCCCAAAAAATACTCGCCTGATATAGTTGGAGCTACAGATGTAACAAAGTACATAATACATCGTGAAATGGTGGGTTCTGTCTTCTCAGGTTTGATGACAGCCCTGAAAACTACTGGGCCTGGAAGTCATCATTCCTTAGCAGCACTCCAGAGTTAAAACCGACAGCCAGGGAGGAGCTAGATCTACTCTGCAAATGGCTTGGGCCAGAGTCATCAGAGCAGGCCAGGAGAATTCGATCAGTGCATGTCCATAATGCAACTGCAGGACTTACCATGGTATGGCAGAGACTGGAGGACTGCTATGATTCACCAGAAGTAATTGAAGATGCACTTCTCAAGAAAATTGAAACATTTCCAAAAATAACCAACAAAGACAGCCAGAAACTAAGAGAACTAGGGGACATGCTTCTGGAGCTGGAGGCAGCAAAATATAGGTATCCACTATATTTTGCTGCCTCCAGCTCCAGAAGTGGCCTCTCATATCTGGATACAGCTCCTGGAGTCAGCCCTATAATAGAGAAGCTTCCCTATGTGAATATTGATTATGTGCCTTCAGCTTCTCAGCGGATATTTTTATGTTAATCCCAAGTGTCCTTTTCTGTGTGACTCTATGTGCAATGAAAGGTTAAGAGTGGACAGGTATTTGGCTATTTCTTGCTCCAAGTAAGTTAAGAGAAACTGACCAAGTCTATTCAAGGACCACAATGGGGAGGGTCAGAAGTGATTGATCATGTGAACATATATACCGATTCTAGATATTCCTTTGGAGCTCTGCATGATTTTGGTGCCATCTGGCGATTGCAAGGTTACCTTACTTCATCAGGTTCCCCTATTCTTAACCATACACATGTCAAAGCATTGTTAGATGGTCTCATGATGCCTAGTGCAATAGCTGTAATTAAAATTGCAGCTCATACCAAGGGCACAGGACTCGGTGTCCCATGGGACCCTTTGGAAGTTTGCAAATTGACTTTATTGAAATGCCAAGATCTTTGCATTATAAATATGTCCTTGTTATAGTGTGTACATATTCCCGCTGGAAAGAAGCCTACCCATGCCAACGTGCAGAGGCAAGAACAGTAGCAAAGAACTACTACAGGAATTTATTCCTAGATATGGTATACCTCTGCACATCTTTTCAGATCAAGAAACACACTTTACTGCTGATATTGTACAGGATCACGCTAGAGTTTTAGGTATTGTGTACCATCTGCATTGTCCATATCACCCTCAGAGTGCAGGAAAAGTAGAAAGAGCTAATGGAGTCTTAAAAAATAAGATTAGTAAGATATGCGCAGAAACCCAAATGCTCTGGCCAGAAGCTTTACCCTTAGCATTAATGTCTATGCGGAACTCAGTTCATGCAGCCATAAAAGTTACACCTCACAAGCTCATAATGGGATGTCCTATGCTAGCTGTTAATTCTCTAGAAGTATTGGTGCATGATCATGCTGATAGATGACACGATTAGCATGTATTGTAAGACTTTAATGAAGTACTTTAAGTCTCTCAAATCACAGGTGCAAGCAGTGCGCACGGACACAGAGGACGACAAACCAATTCATTCTTGGATTCATTGCAGCCATATAAAGCTTTTTCCTGATTTCAAGGAAATCAACACGTTAGTCCTCCAACAGGCACAATAATCCTAGCTGACTAACCTACATGGGAAAGCCGAGAAAGGTCAAGAGGCTACTCGTGAAACCATGCAGCAAAATATTGGAAAAGCCGAAAGGAAGATCTAAATGTTTTTTTGCATGTCTTGTTAGACTTTTTATGGTATTGTGCATGTTAGTAGAATACTTGTATCAGTCTAATACAGAAGTGGTCAACTCTATTGTCAGACACAAAAGGGAGGAGATTAGATACCATGGGAGAGGGATGGTTTGTATATTGACATAGGCAGAATGTTTTGTGGAGCTTCGGGTCCACATGCTGCGGACGCTCCCTGTGTTGGGTGTCCCTGTATACAAAAAACAAAATACTGTCTGCGCTTCTCACCCTAATAAAGTTGGCAACAAATATATAAACATAATATAAATGAGACAGTATTTTGTTTTTTGTATACATTGTACAGCCAACACACTGTATTTGCAGCATGCTCACACTGTTTGGTAGGCCTCATATTATACATTTGTATTATTTGAGCCTGAGACTAGCTTAGCGCACCGACATTTTTCTTTTCCCTGTTGGGTGTCCCTGTGCCAGGTCGGGGAGTTCTCGGGGACGGGTTTAGTTTTATAAAGCAATGAGGAATGGGATCTATTTGGCCTTGAAAGATGGTTCAGTTCACTTGGAGCAAAACTGGTGACTGATATGATTGTGGCATTGTTTGTTATTGTATGTGTGTGTGTATGTTTTCTTTCTGCTAATTAAGGCGCTGAGTGTAAAGTATACTGGCACTAGCCACGCAATGCCTATGTTGGAAGGTGAAGAATTCCCCCGATTTTAAAGACCCGCAAACTCTGGATAACACATTGTATGATGATCCATGAATTAATGGACATATGGTTTGCTATAGCAACAAGCTTCATCTCGTCCAAAAACAGTTTATTGATTCCTTAACAGGATCTGTTAAGAATAAAAAGGGAGGACTGTGAATATTGATTATGTGCCCTCAGCTTCTCAGCGGATATTTTTATGTTAACCCTGAGTGTCCTTTTCTGTGTGACTCTATGTGCAATGAAAGGTTAAGAATGGACAGGTGTTTGGCTATTTCTTGCTCCAAGCAAGTTTGGCTGATGACACTCCCTCGTGTGCACAAGCAATAAAATCTACTTATTCAACTCTTTTGGTAAGAATCTGTGTCTCAAAGTTATTGAGCATTCACGCCTACAATTTACTGGAAAGATGGATCACACAAGCATCAAAATACAAAGGTGATCACCGTGGTGCATTTCCACCCTTTTCCTTCTTTGCGAAGTTCATCCTGAGTGAAGCAAAAATGCGCAATGACCCAAGCTTTGCCTTTCTAAACTTTGGATCAAGCTCTGCAAAGACAGAGAAACACCCTTTGAAGCACCGTAAGGAACACAGGTTACCAGTGTCTGTGCGGAAGACAGAAGTGTCATTGTCTGAAGCCAACCAAAGTAAAACCCCAGAAAAGAAAGTTGATGACCCAGACAAGCAGTGTCCACTACATAACAAGTCTCATTGAATGAAAAAAAATCGTACTTTCAGGTGCAAGACAATAGAGAAACGTAAGTCCTATCTTAAGAACAAGAACATTTGTTTCAGATGCGGTGCTTCAACCCAACATCTCGCAAAGAACTGTGATAAAGCAGTGAAATGGAAAGAATGAAATAGTGATGAACATTTGTCCGCTCTGCACACAGGGCCACCGCCATGGAAAATTGAAGATTCTGCTACCAAAGAAGAGCATGGCGGGGAGCACAAGGAGAGTGCTACGGCTGCAATGACCTCAAAGTGTATTGAGATATGTGCAGGTACAGGTAGCTCAAGATCATGCTCCAAGATATGCTTTGTCAAAGTGTATCCTGCAGGCTACAGAGAGAAGGCAGTCAGAATGTATGCTGTCTTGGACGAGCAAAGTAACAGTTCTTTGGCAAGAACAGAGTTCTTTGACCTCTTTTCTGAAAGAGGTTGTTTAACTCCATATACCTTGACGACATATGCAGGAATTGTGGATACATCTGGGAGGAGAGCAAGCAACTACATCATCGAGTCAATGGATAGCAAAATACAGCTGACTCTTCCCACCCTCATAGAGTGTGATATGATTCCAGACGATAGATCGGAGATCCCCACACTTAAAGTGACATGTCATTACCCTCATTTGATGCCACTCACAGACAAGATTCCAGCACTGGATTCAGACACAGCAATTCTCCTCTTGTTAGGGAGAGACATACTGAGTGTGCACAAGGTCAGAGAACAGTACACTGGGCCACACAACACACCATTTGCACAAGGTCTTGACCTGGGATGGGTCAACATTGGAGACATATGTCTAGATGGAGCTCATAAGCCAGCAAAGGTGAGAGTCTACAAAGCAAATGTTTTGCACAATGGGAGCACATCATGCCTTAGGCCCTGTACTAATTGTATCCAGATCAAAGAGAGACTGAACGACACAATACAGTGACAGAGCGCTCAGAGCTTCATAGTCTCAGCTGAAAACATGGATGATCTTGGGTGCAAGGTGTTTGAAAGAACACAAGACGATGACAAAACAGCCCCATCCATCGAAGATAACACCTTCCTTAAGATAATCAACAGGGAAGTCAAGGATTCAAACAGCTTTCCGTGTCACCTTACAAACAAAAGAGGACAAGCACTCAAGCTCCTCACTTCATTGTGACATACTCTGGACAGAAAACCAGATATGAAGGAACACTTTCATGACTTCATGCAGAAGATTTTCGACAGTGCTCAAACTGAAAAAGCATCACCATTGAAGGAAAGAGAGGAATGTTGGTTCTTACCAATATTTGGTGTATATCATCCTCAGAAACCAGGGCAGATACGGGTAGTATTCGACTCCAGCGCAAAGCATGAAGGAGTCTCCCTTAATGATGCCCTTCTCCTTGGAGTCCGAATCCAATTTAGAAGAGTACGTGTTGCAGTAGCAGCAGACATACAACACATGTTCCCTTTAGGATTCTTAGTGCCCATCACTATGCATGGCAAAGCTCTTATGAGAGAACTCACTACTGAACATAAACAAGGCGAATGGGACACGCTTCTTCCTCAAGAGAAAGAAATACAGTGGAAGTCTTGGAAAGATTCACTGAAGGAACTTGAACAGCTCAATATTCAAAGGTCCTACGTCCTTGTCTCTTTATCTATCACACAGCAGAGAGAATTGTGTGTTTTCTCAGATGCATCCACTATGGCCATAGCAGCTGTAGCCTACCTCAGAGTGGTCGACATCAAAGGACAGAGTCATGCTGGGTTCATCATGGGAAAATCCAAACTTGCGCCATGTCCTGCTCACACTGTTCCACGCTTAGAGGTTTGTGCTGCAGTCTTAGCAGGGGAGATGGCGGACCTGATCATCGACGAAGTGGACATTGAACTTAATGCAGTGAAGTTTTACACACACAGTAAGATTGTGCTGGGGTATATTAATAATTCTTCCAGAAGATTCTGTGTATGTGTCAAACAGAGTGACACGCATTAGAGAGTCCACACGTCCAGAACAGTGGCACTACATCAATTCTGACCAAAATCCAGCACACCATAGAACTAAATTTGTGTCAACAGATGTCCTAACGGATACCAACTGGTTCTCAGGTCCAGCTTTTCTGACAAGAACAGAGACAGAAGAAACTATGAAAGCAGAACACTGATCTTGTGGAACCTGATAACGACATAGAAATATGGACATTAGTTACAGCTTTTACTACTAAAACTACTGGAGGCAATCTCGGCTCACACAGATTTGAACGATTTTCCAGCTGGAAGTCGCTCACTCGAGCAATATCAAAGCTCATACATCTGTACAAATCCTTCTCTAGGATTGCAGATGCTGACAGGTATAACAGCAGCCATCTTGCACAAGCCAAAACTATCATCATCAGATGTGTACAACAAGAAGTCTTTAAGAAAGAAATCAAGGGCCTCATCAAAGTAGAAGAGATCGCCAAACACAGTCCACTCAAGAAGCTGAACCCATCTTTGATGAAGATGGATTGATGAGAATTGGGGGTCGTATGCCAGCAGTTAATATGACAATGGATGAGAAACACCCCTTTATCATTCCCAAGACTCATCACATTTCCACTCTGTTGGTAAGATATTATCACGAGCAAGTTGCGCACCAAGGTCGTCACTTCACTGAAGGCGCAGTCCGGTCAGATGGATTGTGGATTATAGGGAGTAAGCGACTGGTTTCCAGCGTAATCCATAGGTGTGTAACCTGCAGAAAACGCAGAGGAAAATGTGAAGAACAAAAGATGTCAAGATTGCCTGCAGATAGACTAGCTTCACACCCACCATTTACCTATGTTGGATTGGATGTTTTTGGACCTTGGAACATCTCATCTCGCGGGACTAGAGGAGCCAGTGCAGAGAATAAACATTGGAATGTCCTGTTCTCCTGCATGACGACAAGATT
>VKOC01020157.1:0-20354 GCA_009364415.1 Spea multiplicata | reverse complement strand
AATATGGCCAGGATTTTCATCTATTTTGACCAGTATAGGGCAAATATTGCAAGGCATGCATCACTTTTTTAAAATGTAATTTTTTTCAAATTTGGCATGGTAGGCTAATAACTGCAATAGTTGTCACAGATACTGATTATCCCCCCAAAATTATATGTTTATGAACAGTAAATAAGTCAAGGTGTACAACTAGGGTCATTTTGACACTTCAAACAGGGATTTTATCGCCAATTGCTGCCAATTTTGAGGTATTTTTAATTTTTTTTTGCATACATTGCAATGTTGCTTTAGATTTCATATTATATTTTGTATAGAATATGTGCAACTGCAGAAAAAAAAAACCACATTGTGTTCACCCACATCGCCTGGTTCCAACAAGGCCTCGCATGCATGGTTCATGCATTTTTTGAGGAAGCTATGAGGGCAAAACTGGAACATGCACAATTTTTTAGACATTGGTTTACTGGGCCCATATCTCATTTGGGACATTTGGGAGCCCCCCACTGTAAATTACCCCATAAAAGTATATGTTTATGAACAGTAGACAAGTCAAGGTGCTCAACTAGGGTTAACACCTGCAATGCCGCGATTGTGTCATACACATTGCGGCATTGAAGGAGTTAACGCTGCACCATCGCTCTCATAGAGTGATCAGGCAGCAGGGGAGGGTTGGGGCTGGTCTTGACACTCATGTGGCGACCGAAGAACCCTCTCCCCCTGTCCCTGAAGCTGCCTCTGGCAGTTGGGACGCAATTGCTGGTCTATAGACCAGCCATTGCAGGGAGGAGTATCTTTGATGACTCCTGTAGGCATCCATGCCTACAGGAGTCATCAAAGGGCTTGAGGGGGCTCGTTTTTGCTGTTGCTGGTCAATAGACCACCAGCAGCAGAGCCCCATACAAAACGGGAATTAACCCCTGCAATGCCGCAATCGCGGCATTGAAGGGGTTAGCGCTGCACTGTCGCTCTCATGGAGCGATCAGGCAGCAGGGGGATGTTGTGTCAGGTGCCCACACTTGTGTGGGGACCCAATCAACACACAACCCCCTTTCCTGAAGCTGCCTGCGGCAGCTGAAGACAAATTGCAGGTTTTTCTGCAATCACGTTTTCAGCCTACAGAATCACAGTGATTCACAGTGGGAGTGATCACAGGCTCGGGGGCAGGCTTGGAGTGGCTGTGCTGGTCTGCCCAGGTCTGCGGCAGACAGCAGCAGCAGCGCCCCCGCGATCACCACAATTGTGGCGATGTGGGGGCGTTTTTTGGGATGACGTACCTGGTATGTCCAGGTCTGGTGGTGACATATGACCAGGAAGTATCAGGTATGTCACGGTCCTGAAGGGGTTAAAATATTTGGTATTGTGTGTATTCGAACACTCAACACAATATCCACATGTATAAATACCTTTTGTTTTTACTTTTAGGTGACTTGCTGACATGTCACTATGAGTTAGCACATTTCTAATATTGGGTAAATGTTTATAAGTGACATTTGGGTGGGGAGTTATATGATAAGTAAATCTGCTTTCATGAGATAGCAGATGCCAGTGTTTTTAACAATATTGGAAAATCTAGCTGAAATTGGAGAAAAGGAGGTAATGAATTTTATTCTTATTTACTTTCGGGTTATTTAAAGCAACCTGCAATTCTGCTGATTGAATTATTTGTTTAGGGTAACCCCTCATTAGTGCAAGCACTGGTTACTTGTGTAAATTGACCTGTCGGAATATTCTTTTTAACGTATGCTGGGTGACAAGAATCATAGTGCAAGAGGTTGTTAGCAGTTTTTTGCCAAATATCTCACCCTCTCTATAAATCACTATATCTAGGTATTCAACTTGAGACTCGTGACTATGGATAACCACCAAAATGTATTATGGATAACCACCAAAATGTTCATTAATATAGTTATGGAAGGAGGTTAATGACTCTGATGACACCTTCCAAAATAATAGCCAACATATACATTAGCTAAGTTGGGGGCCATGGCTGCCCCCATGGCCATCCCTTAGTTTATAAGTAATAACTGTCTCCAAATTTAAAATAGCTGTTATTGAGAACTGTATATACATTCAGCCATTCAATTTTAGGCAAATAAGGTAGAGGATTAGCTGCCCATAGTTTAGACATAATACTAATGAAGCCCATGGAGCAGCGCAATGGAGCAGGAAATTGAAGAGCTCCTGGAAAGTATTCGGATGGCTATGCAGGAGCGTGGTACCGGATGGCTGAGGAAGCAGCTGGCGCCCATGCTGGATGTCGGGGCGATCCCTTTATCGGGTCGGCCTTTTCGGCCCACAAGGCCTCTGGAGCGTTTCAGCCCTGAAGTGTCGACAGGAGGACGGCGTGTGCAGAGTCTGGGGAATGACGCAACGATAGTGGAGGAGGACGCAGCGGAGCTGGTGTTCGAGAGAGCGGTGCAGTGAGGGCGCCGCGTGGTCTGCAGCGGGTGTTGGCGGGGCGGAGGAGTATCAAGGATGACCTGGCTGGTCATGGCTATGTCAGCAGGTACGGAAGGACTGAGCTGCGGGCCCTGGGAGGTCGAGGCGTGCTGTCAGGTCTGCGAGGGACGAGACAGGGGGCAGCATGGTTGGCGGTACATCGGGCCCTGACGTCGGGACTCCATCTATTTCTCCCTCAGCAGAGGTGGGAGCTGAGTATGCAGCGGAGAGGGTTATCTGCAGCCCCAGGGCGTTGTCTTCAGACCGAGGGAAGGAGCTGTTTCTGCGAGGCCACGGCTGAGGATGATGGGTGTTACATGATAGGCCACGGGCGACCTCGTGGTGCTGTCACCGGGTTGGCGGCCACATCATTGAGCCGGGCACAGCGTCTCGCACAGGATTCTGGGACATTTGAGGCAATAAGCGGGAGGCAGGTCGGCCGCGTGGGCTGCACTTCGCTCAGGAGGTTAGTTTATTCAGGGAGGATGAGGGGGTGTCTTTCTGGTCACGGGGGTTAGGTAGGGGTTTGGGTCAGGCTTTTATTAGGTCCAGATCTCCTAGCAGGAGCCCTGGGAGGGAAGGTGGGGGTAATAGTCGTTTTAGATCTAGGATTCCTGTCAGGCAGAGTTCTTCATCTCGTGGGGATTCTCTTGTGGTGCCTTGACTTTCATCTCTTTCAAGGTCCAGCAGTCCGGGAAGAGTTACTCGTCCAGTTTAACGGGGATGTCCAGCAGCTGGGAGGGATAGGGGTGCGGCCTTGCCAGAGGATTTACGAGAAGACAGTGGTTAGGAGGCAGCCTCGGGGCCAGGAGCTACGGCTGGAGGTTCCGGTGGTGAGTCATAAACTTCGGTTAAGACTCAAATTTTGTTGGATGGCTTGAAGAGTTTGCTGGGGTCCCATAGTGGGTCAGGTTTGGTTTTCGGCTGGCTCCAGGCAAGGAGCAGTTAGTTCTGTGGTGGTTCCAGAAGTTGAGGATGTTTCTAGTGGTGAGGTGTCAGCAGTTGGTGTTAGCTCTTCAGAGGTTAGTGTCAAGAGGGCAGAGTTGGTAAGTGGAATTCCTGATTCGGCTAGGCAGAATGCCTATCTTCCTTTTGCTTGTCCTTTAGGGGTTCATCTTAAGCAAGAAGTTAAAGATAAGATCTGGAAAGGGGAGTTTGTAGAAATTTTCTCTCTATTGCCATTAGAGGAGTTTCTTGATTTTAAAGAGGAGGATAAGAAGGATGCTAAGAAAGAGCAGGAGGAAAAGAAAAGATTCCCAAGTGGGAATTGTTGAGGGGTTCTGCATTTTGGCTAGTGTTATTGGGGAGAAGGCACCTAACTTATGCTCTCCTCTTTTCTGTTACTTGGATGGGATTTGGGAAGCCTATAGAATTTATGGGGGTTTAGCATGGTGGAAATATGACTAGCAGTTTAGGCAGCGGTTGTCGTCTAATCCAGGTATGCGGTGGGACCAAATGGACCTGCCGTTATGGATGAAGCTTATGATGGCGAAGTCCTTTCAGCCAGGGGCCATCGTGGGAGGACACGTTTCCACAGCGGCTAGAAACAAAGGTTTCTGCTGGCTGTAAATGGGGGTCATCTTGTAAATTCAAGCATGAATGCTCCGGTTGTGGGGTTTCCCATAGTCTCGCCAGATGTTTTAAGAAGGCTAAATCAGGTGGAGTCCCTGGATCTACGGCGGTCCTGGGCTGCTTCCTCTGGAGCTAACCCCAGTGAGGTTAAGCCCGATGCTCCCCTGGCTAAACTGCTACGGTGATCGCGAATCAGCCAGGTTGCTACTTGAATGTTTTCGTTATGGTTTTTATATTCTGTTTTTATGTTCGGCAGTTTCAAAGTTGTAGTCGTAATTTGAAATTGGTTTTGGAGTTTCCAGAGGTGGTAAGGAAAAAGTTAACTAAAGAGGTCTCTTTGGGTTGGATGGCGGTTCCTTTCGTTTGGCCCCCTCTGGATAATTTATGGTTGTCACTGTTGGGCGTTGTACCTAAGAAGGAGGTTGGGAAGTATAGGTTGATTCATCACCTGTCATACCTGAGGGGTCTATCAGTGAATTACGATATTGATGGGGTGTTGTGTTCTGTCTCTTATTCATCATTTGACCAGGCTGTCGAGTTGTTTAGGAGGGCAGGCCCGAATGCTCTTATGGCTAAGGTGGATATTGAATCGGCCTTCCGTTTGTAACCGATTCCCCCTGATTGTAATCATCTACTAGCTTGTTTCTTTTTGAGGCCAGTATTTTGTCGACTTTTGCCTCCCTATAGATGGGCCGTCAAGGTGGAGGCTTTCTTTGTGTGGGTCCTCAAGGCTCTGGGGAATGTGGTTATTTGCTGCGAATGCTGGCTGCGGATAAGACCGAAGGTCCCACTACCTGTTTAAGTTTCTTGGGTCTGGAGATCGATTCAGTTGAAGGTGCATGCAGGCTTCCACAGGATAAGCTGCAGGTGCTGCTTTGAATTTTTGAGATGTCGGCCTGATGTGGTGGGGCCTCTGTTGCTGCATGGGGACGGGTCAGCATTGTCTCGGTTTCAATTTATACGGAATTTTCATATTTGTTTGGGGCTGGATCCGCAGCAATTCATTCTTTTAGGATTGGGGCTGCTACGGAAGTAGCCCGTTTGGGGTTCAGTGATGATTGGTTCAAAAAATTGGGTTGTTGGGAGTCGGTGAGGTTCCATTCGCCCGGAAGGCTTGATATGACAGGGGGGTTTACTGGTTTGGGCCATTTATTGTTTTTGTGTTTCAGTTTTGGTGGCATGGATCCTAGGACATTCTTACATCTTCTGGGCTGGTCGGAGAGCCGCAGTTCGTACGACGGAACAGCCGGGCTTTCCGGAGGATCGTCTATTACTGTGATGGTTTGGCCTTTGAGGTGCAGGATGGAATGACATGTGTGCGGAACTTTGGCGGCTCTTACGGGTGGATCGAGTTCTTGACATTGTTTTGTTTCCTGCGGAGGATAATGATTTAGGTGTGGTTACCCAGCGGGAATTGGTCTGGCAGATGTTGAGAGGTTGAGGCAGTTGGTTCCTGGAGTTTTAGTTTTGTGGTTGGAGATGGTTCCTAGGTTGAATTGGCAGCATGCTCGGGATGCAGTTGCCCTCGCTCGTTGTAATGGTAAAGTGAATAAGCTCATGGCGAGCTTTATTAGACGATGCGGGGGCCTGTTAATACGGCATTGGGAGCTTTGAGTCCTTGTTGCCTGGTTATTTTCGGGAAGATGGGGTCCACTTAACGGATGTTTTGAATTTGGGTTTTCAGGACGCGTTAACCCAAGCCCTGTTTTTTCGGTGTGGCGGGGGTCAAGGTCTGGTCTGTGGCGGGGATAGTTGGGGATTATTGTTTGGTACAGTGGATTTTTGGTTTGGTTTACTAATTTGACTTGGTTCAAGTTAGTTTGGTAGGTTTTGAACTGGCCTGTGGCTTAGAACCTGGGGTGGTGTAGGGGTGTCTCGGTATGCCCCTACATGGTTTATTATTTGGTTAAACGGTCTGATAGGGGTGTGTTGGTATGCCCCTACTGTGGTCAATGTGTTAATGTGGAGGCACCTGGTACATGTTGGTGCCATTGTTATAAGTTTAATGTGTTTATTATGGGGATCATTCTTAATAAAAGGGAAATCTGTTATATATCTTTTAACTGTGTTGGTCTGTTTTGACAATATTGTGAATGTTAATAAAGCAGTGAAAATTATATTTGCACCTAATAAAGTGCGTGTATCATTATTGGGTATAGGGGTAGGGTCATCCTGGGGCACAATTATGCGCCTGTCATAGCTTGCTGGCGGGGTATATTTGTATAGAGAGATTCTATATCTAAAATCACAATATATGAAACTTCTGAAGCAATTTGTGTTCGAGTTGTATGCTCTCTCTAAGGGAAGCTTGTTGTTTTTGAGCATAAGGGTCCAGATACACACACAGTGGCTCCAGCACCGAACCAATGCTGGGAATCATTTGTTTCTAAACTTTGGGAACTGTGTAAAACACAGGTATTACAGGATTATTTCTACTAAGATGTTTAACAGTTCTTTCATTCAAAATTTGTCAATTTTATGGCAACTTCCAATAAAGTGTCAACCTTAGATTTAATGTGATCAGTAGGATTGGTCTCTAATTTTGCATAATATTTAGTATCAGATAATTGACGATGACACGATAATAGCACTTCTGCACCCCCTTTATCTGCCTGTTTTATTGTGAGCTTTTTATTTTTAGACAGCATTGTTAATGCAAATCGCTGTTTATTATTTGAATTCTCATCTTTAGTAATATTTAAAGGACGTTGATACATTTTTTTCAAGATCTTTAGATACAGCACTCTCAAATTATTACAGCAGGCTTGATGTTAAGAGGAGGATTACATTTAGAAGGGATACTTTATTTGGGGCGAGATTGGTGTTGATCCGTACTGTTAGAAGGAAAAAAAACATTTTAAAAGTAGGTTTCTACAAAATTTGGACAAATCAACCTTAAGATCTGCCAGTCTCGGTTTCTTGGCTGGAACAAAAGAAAGTCATTTTTGTAGCACCGTTTTTTCAATGTCATTAAGGCAGTAGTGTGAAAGGTTAATTACTACATCCTGTAATTGTGTCCCGAACAGGGTCTCTTGTTGTATCCTCTCCCTCTGTAGTTGGGATTGAAAAATGTCTGTTGATCGCATGTAGTCGGTCTGTTTGATCCATCTGTACTTGTTCCTGAACTCCTGGGTTCTCCAGGGTCGATTTGTAGATTGTCCATAGAAAAATTTCCTGCTGCAAGAGATTCAGCTGATGAGGATGAATAATACGTTTGGGAATTAAAATTTCTTTTTGTATTATATTGCCAATTGTAGACTTATTAGTGTAATCCTGTTGTACCCTTAGAAACTTCTTGTCACTGCATGTTTTTAACTCTTGTTGGGTTTTTTGTAAATTATCTTGAGTTTGTAGCGGGATTCAATATGATATAAACTAACGTGTTTATACTTTTCTCAAAGTTATACAAAACTAATACAAACAAAATTAAGGATTAATCTAGCCTCGGTGTAGAATTAATCTAAATTTTATTAAAGACAGGAGGCAAGTATTCTTCATTTCATTCTTTACTGAATAACCTCCAGCAGCAAAGCAGTTAACAAGAAAAAGGAACAACCAATTGGTATGACGTAAAGATCCTATATCAGTCCAAGAGCCCAGCCACTCCCCCTCCTTTCTTTGTGGGGGGGGGGGGGCTGTACAGGTATCTTTTTCAGTCCATGACACTGGCATGGCTCTTGTCGAGTAAGCTTTAATCTTAATGGGAGACATCTTAACACTGATTCGGTATGATAACTGAACAGATGGTCAGATGTTTGGAATTCAGATGGACGCTTTAGGTAAACATGCAGTGATAGTTTAACATCTAAGATATGCAACTTTTCTTCTGGCGATGATGGTGATGGATAAAAGGTAGATAGTATGATGGGTTGATTTATATTGGTTTTGGATAGGACTTTTGGATGGGAGGAAGGTTTGAGATGCAAAACCACTTTATTTTGAAGGAAAATGATAAAGTCTTGGGAATAATAGAGTGCCTTTTTCTCACCGACTCTTCGGGCCGATGTGATGGCCACTGGAAAAATCAACGTAGAAAGTGACTTAGTGCTGATACCTGTCCTTTTAGAGTAGACACACTTAGACCAGACAAAAAAGCATTCCTGAAGAAACTGGAGAAAGACTTCAGTGGAAGGATGGAGGCTAATGAATCCACAGATCTGACACCATGAGAGAAACTTTTTCCGTACTCTAAGGTATATGCTTAAGGTGGATCTCCTCAATGAATTAAGCAGAACATTAGCTATCTTGCCTTCTACGCCGTGCCAGCAATCCCTCTACTTGGGGAAGTACCCAATATGCCACCGTTGTTTTAGTTCTGAAAACCTGCTGCGGTTTGGCCAATATGGGATTACAGACACCTGAGCCTTGTCTGTCCGGATCTTTCGCGTTAACGTCGATATTATGGCCACTGGGGGAAAAACATATGCCATCATGAAATGCCAACAGAAGGAGAACTCGCCTACAAAATTTTGGGAAATCCTATCTGTTCATGGATGCAAAGATCGGTACCTTCCCGTTTTCCAGAGTGGCCATGACATCC
Source organism: Spea multiplicata (assembly GCA_009364415.1). NCBI lineage: Eukaryota > Metazoa > Chordata > Amphibia > Anura > Pelobatidae > Spea > Spea multiplicata. Next base: position 11,803 of record VKOC01020157.1, on the reverse strand, counting down.
CGAAATGCCAAATCTAGAAATCAGAATGGAAAACATCTCGTGGTTCAGAGACCATTCTGTTTGAGACCACTTCATTCTGATTAAATCGTCTGCAATGATTGTCTGCTCCCTTTATATGAGTTGCTGAAATTGCTATAAGATTCAGTTGAGCCCATTCCATTATCTTTGCACATAGGGACTGAAGGTTCCTGATCCATGTACCACCTTGCCTGTTTAGTGGTGTGGTTGATGGTAATCCAATTTCTCTTTTTTTTTATCCACAGACGAAAGGCTCTGAGGCCATAAAGACAGCCTTTAGTTCTCTGAAATCTGATGATTGTGCTGTGTCCCCCAGTGACCAGTGCCCTTGTATGAATTGGAAATGTAAGTGGGCTCCCCATCCAGTTTTGAATGCATCTGTGGTAAACATAACCCACTCTAAAGATTGAACAGGCATGCCCCTGGAGATATGTTCCAAAACTCTCCACCAACTCAGCTGTGCCAGAACCTTTTCTGGGGGAAAAATAAGAAAATTAAAAAAAATCTAGGCCTTCTTTCCTCGGCCAATGTTTGAGAATTTCTCATTGAAGTGGTCTCATATGAGCTCTTGCCCATGCAACTGCAGGGATGGAAGCTGTTAATAGACCCAGAACGCTTATAGCTTTTCTTACTGAAACACTGGGAACCTTTTGAAGAGTCCACACTTTTCTTATCTTTTTTATTTTTGGCTTTGGCAGGAAGAAGTGGAATACCTGTGAATCCACTAGAAGACCTAAAAACCTTGGTAGTTGGTATGAGATTGGGTTTCTTCCAGTTGATTACCCAACCATGCTATTGTAGAAATAGGATGGTTCTCTGTGTATCTGTTTGAAGAATTATGGGTAAGGCATGATTGATACTCCTCTTAAAGCTGCAACAAAGGGAGTTAGAATTTTGTTAAAGACTCTTGGGGCTGAGGTAAGACCACAAGGAAGGGCTCTGAATTGAAAATGTTGAATTTTCTGGTTTGATTTTACTGCACAGCTATTTCCTGTAGTTTCCTGTAGATAAGTTTGTTATGTTAACATGAAGATATGCATCTTAAATCCAGCATTGCCATGGGTAAGAGGTGCAATAGCCAGATCACCACTCATGAAATAGCTGATCTTGCTATTGCACCTGTTTTGTCTAAATGCTGTCCTGTACAGTGGGCAATTACTCTCAAGGGATCCATGTATAGAGGCAAAAGTTGATAATTGTTGACCTCATTTACATGCGCCTACCCAGAATCCCTTGTGGTTGTGACAGCACCATGAGATTTCTGAGGGATAAACAAGAGATGGATAAGAAGATAGAAGGAATTGGAGAGGAGGAATCTCTATAAATCTTATTCTGTAGCCTTCTGTAATGATTCTCAGGATCCATGGATTGTCTGTAGTGTTCTCCCATACCTGTATGAACCATTGAAGCCTTCCTATCTTGTCAGAATTTTTTTTCTCTTTATTGCTTTTATATTGGAACTTATCTCCCAGATGTCTACAAAAGGAATGAGATCTATTAACCAGGTGGTAAGGTCTTGAATTCCTGTAAGGGTATAACCTGTTCCACTTCAGACATCTTTTTTATAAACTCTTCCAGGGGTGACCCAAACAATTTGTTCCTCTCAAAAGGAAGATCACACAATGATGCCTTGGATGCTGAACCTGCCGTCCTGGACCAAAGCTACAGAGCTCTTCAAGAGACTGATGACAGACCCTTATTACAAGCAGATCATTTTAGGGTCTCTTCTGTTGTATCTGACAAAAACGAAAACCTGCTGTTTGAAATGCACGTCTATATGACATCTCTGCCTTTTTGTCCATGAGATATTTTAGTCCAGCAACCGCTCCAATTGGAATTGTGTTGTGTTGCTTTTTTTTGCTTTTTTAGATAGTTGAACAATTTGAAGGTCTACTTTAGATAGCTCATTCCACTTTTCATCTTCTTGTAGCTTGAAAATTTGCTTAAATACAAAAGCCCTCTTGCCTCGATTTTTCAATTCACGCTGCATGAGTTCTATGCATTTTAGCAAAACTGGAAAACCTTAACATTAACCTATTTAACAAACTTCCTCAATGAACACAGCACCACCTCGGCGTGTATTCCACTGCTGTGCGTGTGCTTCCACTCACCGTCTGTGCCCGACGGGGACAAGAAGGACTGGTAACCCCTCCTTCTTACCTATGTTTTGCCTCCTGCCTCCCCGGTTTCTCTTACGTTTTTTAGGCTACTTGTCCCCTGTAGGGAAAATACTTGCCTCCTGTCTTTAATAAAATTTAAATTAATTCAACACCAAGTCTAGATTAATCCCTAATTTTATAGCAAGACAGGAGGCTTCATATTTTTCATCCTCTAAGCATGCAGGTAAGGACGAAAATAAAAAATCAGAAACGTGGATTCCCTAGACCATTTAGCAGCAAACATGTCTGAAAGGGAACTTCCTGCGGACAAAGCTGCAGATGCTCCCGCACCCCTAACCAAATTAGACTCGATACCCGCCAACTGAAGAATCCACCCAATCCACCTGGCTATAGTAGTGATGGAGACTGGTTTAAATAGGTGGACATAGGAGATAAAGAGGGGCCTGGAGGGAGGAGAGCTATACTGCACCGCAACCACCAAATAAGATTGAACACAACGTGTCACACACAGCCTAGGCCTGTCTGGGAAATAAGGGTAAGCAACAGAGAGGGATTTGGTCCTACGAGAAATGGAAACAAACACCTTTGGGGGGAAAAAGAAAACAAATCGACATCGAAGGCTCTGACATCCGAAAATAAATGAGGCAGAGAAGGAGAGCCACCTTAGCGGACAGCTGACAAAAGTACAGATGGTAATTATCTTGCCATTTTTCCACAAAACTGAGAACCTTGGAGATACCCAGAAAAAAGGCATAACGGGCATTAGGATTTCCTGGTGCCAGGTGCCCAGGATCCCCAGAGTAAGTATCGAGCTGTAGCCGATAGTCCCAACATATCCCATGATCCAATGAACTCATCCAGGCCACCAACGATAGGCGATCCTGAAGAATGAGGGGGTGCAGTTTCTCTTCTGGATCCAACAGTAAGTCCCATGACGAGAGAAAGACCAAAGGATCCGCGCATGACATTTCCAGGAGCAGCGGGGACCATGACCGAGTCCTCCAAAGAGGGTTTATCAGGATGACCATTACACCTTGACAGATCAGGGTGTGGAGGGTCCAAAGGATCATGGAGAATGGGGGAAACGTGTAAGCGCCCCCGGGAAGGCCACATCTGTAGGAACGTATCCACGGCCAGTGAGAGCAGATCCGGTAGCCAGCTGAAGAAAGCAGTTGTCTGACAGTTCGTCCAGGACGCGAACAGATTTAGATGGAAGGGACCCCGAATACTTCATAGCTCATGAGGGTCTTTCGTCAGCCACATCTACCCTATTTGAGAGATATTTCTGCTCAACGGTTTACCTGATAATATTGTGTCTCAATTCACTTTCCATTTTCACTTTCCCAAAAAAAAACACCACCCCCTGTGTACAGGGACCTGTCCTACTTCTTACCTTTGCAGCGGCGGAAAGGGGTGTATCTTTAGGCGGTACATTGCCACCCGACCTCTCAGACATGAGCCCTGGGAAAATTTAAAATGAAGCTTCTTCTTTTCCTTGTTGCTAGTTCTTCTGTTGTCTGCAGTACCTAGCGTTTCCTTATAATTTGGCTGGATATTTGTTGCCTGACCTTGGAATTGTTGTACCGTGTTGCTGTGTCTCTGGCATTTCTGACTTCCGTTGTCCTTTATTAACCTGTGGCTTACCCTGCACACTGGGCTCTTCCCCTTTACAGGCCCCTAGAGTCGGTGAATAATTAGGTAGTGCTTTTATGATTGATTGGTTTGGCCAGGCTTTGTCAGTTGTTTCATTGAATAAGAAATTGTCCCTTAATGACCGGGCTCGGCGGCATTATACTACACTGAAGGCTATCTACCATGAGCATGGTAATAAACCGGGGAAGTTTTTGGCTAAGGCTCTGCGAGCGCGTCGTCGTCAAACTTATATCCCTAAGATTTGTGGCCCTACCGGGATTCCCTGTCATCCCTCTCCTGATATAGCTGCGACGTTTGTCTCTTATTATTCTGACCTGTACAATTGCTCCCCCTCGCATAACTCTCCTGTCGGTGCTCGTGATTCTGTTATAACCCAATACCTGTCAAAATACTTGACCCGCAAGCTGGCACTTGAGGCTTCCGAGTCTTTGGAGAGCCCGTTCTCATTGGTTGAGTTGGAGACGGCACTTAAGCTCTCTAAGGCGGGGAAATGCCCTGGGCCAGATGGTTTCTCCCTTGTCTATTATAAAAAATTCTTTGATGTTTTGGGTACCCGTTTGCTTGGGGTTTATAATTCTATCTTAGACGGTGCGTCTTTCCATCCCCATACTCTGGCTGCGACTATTTCAGTGATTCCTAAGGAAGGGAGGGATGCAGAACTGTGCGGCAGTTATCGGCCTATATCCCTTTTAAATGTGGATCTCAAACTGTTCGCTAAAGTTTTGGCTTTGCGGATCGGTCGGTATCTTCCATTATTGATCCATTCTGATCAATCTGACTTTGTACCTGCTAGGGAGTGTAGGGATAGTACTATCCGTGCCCCTAACCTCATTCACTTGCTCAAACGCTCGGGCCCCTGGGCTGTGCTTCTCTCCACGGACGCAGAAAAGGCATTCGATCGCCTTGACTGGTCCTTCATGTTCGCTGTTCTTATGGGTGTGGGTTTTGGCCCTCATATGCTTCAGTGGATTGCCTCCCTTTACTCAGTACCCTCTGCGAGAGTTAGGATCAATGGAGCACTCTCTCCCTCGTTTCCCATAACCAATGGTACTAAGCAGGGCTGCCCCCTGTCCCCTATGCTTTTCGTCCTTTCTTTGGAGCCCTTTCTTGCGGCGGTGAGAGTTAACCCTGATGTTACAGGAGTGCGATGCGGGGGTGTTCACCATAAGGTGGTTGCCTTTGCTGATGACATGCTCTTTGCTCTTACAAACCCCAGGGTTTCCTTAAATCGCCCCATAAATCGTGGATTGCTCAGCCGCTGCCTCCGTCCCTATTCGTGTTCTGCCGTGGTTAGATCCGGGTGTTGCTCGACGTGCGGCTGGGGATAATCGTTTTGTATTGGCATCCCTCGCGGTTTTGCATGTTGCACACCGTAAACCAGGGCTCGACAAATCCCAGGCGCCAGGTCGCCATGGCGACTTAGAATTTTGTCCTGGCGCCTAGGTTTTGTCAGCCTCTTACTTCCATAAAAAATTGTGGATGTAAGAGGCTGAGTCACCACACGGGGGCGCTGCTGCTGCTGCTGTCTGCAGGCAAACCTGTATGTCCTGTTGCTGGGCCTGGAAGTGTGGGCAGCAGAGGGACAGCTTCTGGGTCGGGCCAATATGAAAAAGGGGTATAACATTGTAAATATGGAATTTAGATGAACACCATTTTGTATCAAATATACATCTTATAGAGACTTTTGCCAACGTAGACAAGTCTTGTCAATGATTTATTTCTCATCCTTAAGTAACGAGATAACATATGTTTACTGGTACGTATGCTAGGACGATATTTACTCTTGTGTAAATAAGAAATTTTGACCTTAATCTATATTTGATGTGGATTAGTTGTACACACTATATGCTGAGTGTTACATTTTTCTTTGTGAGTGGTTTTGTAGCAGTCTCCCTGAAACAGTATTTAAACCTGCTCGCAACAATGAATACATTGAGAAGTGACTGAGAACGAACACCTTGTGTGTGTCTGAATTATTTACTTCTCCCAGATATCTGCGCTTGCCACGCTGAAGGTTCTACGGATTTACTCAAGAGCTCCTGGGAGGCTTTCGGCTCAAGAGAGGTGTCCCCCATAACAGGAGGGGCAAAACATTTTCAAACATAAAAACTGGGTACATAGGGGGTCCACAGACAACAGATGGTTCCAACACTTGGGGAAGCTACACTGAATCTATATATTATTATTATTTATTATTGTTTTATATATATCGCCATCAAATTCCGTAGCACTGTAGAATGGGTAGACAGGACATAACAAGTAGTATGTAACATAACAAATTGGCTTAGAGACAACAGGTGAGGAGGGCCCTGCTCAAACAAGTTTGCAATCTAGAGGGATTGAGGGTGTATTACACAATAGGTAAAAGTGCTGTTGTTAGGGATAGACCAAGTATTGCAGGAGAGGGACTAGGAGAGGCGAGCTAAGGGAAAATGGGGGGTGTTAATGTGCAATATTATAAGCGTCCTTAAAGAAGTGGGTCTCGCCAGATTTTTTGAAGGACCGAAGGCAGGGGGAGAGACGGATAGACCAGGGGAGGGCATTCCAAAGGATAGGGGCAGCCCTGGAAAAATCTTGTAAGCGTGCATGAGAGCTAGAAATCAGAGGAGAGGATAGAAGGAGATCATTGGATGAGCAGAGGGACCAGTTAGGAGTGTATTTAGAGATGAGTGATGAGATGTAGGGAGGGGAACCGCTGTGAAGGGCTTTGAAAGTAAGAGTGAGGATTTTGAAATAAATCCTGAAGCACACAGGTAGCCAGTGAAGAGACTGACAGAGGGGAGAGACTTTAGTAAAGCAATGGGAGAGGAAGATAAGTCTGGCAGCAGCATTCATGGTAGATTGTAAAATGGTGAGACGGTTGAGAGCAAGACCAGCTAAGACAGAGTTAGAGTAATCGAGATGGGAGATAGTCAGGGCATGGACAAGAGCCTTAGCGGCATGCTATGTTAGGAAGGGACTGATGCGGGCAATGTTTTTAAGATGGAGACGACAATTTGTGGAGACTGAATGTGGGGGGTGAACGAAAGGTCAGAATCAAGAGTGACACAAAGACAGCGTGCATGAGTAGATGGGGGAGATAATGACACCATTAACAATGAGGGAAATTGATGGGAGGAGTCTTAGCGTTGGAAGGAGGGAAGTTCTGTTTTGGAGAGGTTAAGTTTCAAGAAACGTGCAGACATCCAGGTAGAGACAGACGCAAGGCAGTTAGTTACAAGATCTAGGACAGTCGGATAGCATGGACTTTGAATGAAGAGAAAGAGTGATGGGGCAGAGGGAATAGGTTGAAAAGTACAAGTACGGGAGAGTAGGAAGCTGTCAGGGTCCACTCTCTGCTGCCTGAACCATGGCTGAATCATACCCATACCTGTACTTGGACCCATTCTCTTTAATATTTTCATTAGTGATATTGCAGATGGTGTTGATGGAAAGGTATGTTTATTTGCTGACGACACAAAAATTTGCAACAGGGTTGATGTTCCTGGAGGAAGAAGCCAAATGGCAAACGATCTAGGTAAGCTGGAAAAATGGTCAGAGCTGTGGCAATTGGCATTTAACGTGGATAAATGCAAAGTAATGCACCTGGGGCATAAAAATCCAAGGGCAGAGTATAGAATATTTGGTACTGTCCTAACCTCAACGTGTGAGGAAAGGGATTTAGGGGTAATTATTTCTGAGGATTTAAAGGTAGGTAGACAATGCAGTAGAGCAGCAGGTAATGCTAGCAGAATGCTTGGTTGTATAGGGAGAGGTATTAGCAGTAGAAAGAGGAAGGGCTCATGCCGCTGTACAGATCATGGTGAGACTCACTTGAAGTATTGTGTACAGTATTGGAGACCGGATCTCCAGAAGGATATAGAAATGTTGGAGAAAGTGCAGAGAAGGGCTACTAAAATGGTTTATGGATTACAAAATAAACCTTACCAGGACAGGTTAAAGGATCTTAACCTATATAGCCTGGAAAAAAGACGGGACAGGGGGGATATGATAGAAACATTTAAATACTTAAAGGGAATCAACAAAGTAAAGAAAGAAAGTTTATTTAAAAGGAGAAATAAAACCGCAACAAGAGGACACAAGCATAAACTAGAGGGGCAAAGGTTTAATGGTAACATCAGAAAATATTACTTTACGGAAAGGGTAGTGGACGCATGGAATAGCCTCCCAGTGGAAGTGGTAGATGTTAATACAGTAAAGTCATTTAAGCAAGCAGGGGATAGGCATAATGCCAAGCTAGATATAGGATAAGGGCAAGTACTAAAGGAGAGTACTCAGAGGTTGGGCAGACTGGATGGGCCTTCTGGCTCTTATCTGCCGTCACTTTCTATGTTTCTATGTTTCTATACCCGTGCCTGTACTCATGCCTGAACCTGAACCTGCCAGTGGGCTTACCTGTGCCTGAGCCTGAACCTCCCATCCGCCCTGCCTGCCAGTGGGCTTACCTGCCAGTGGACCTATACCTGAACCCGAGCCTGTACCTGCCTCAGCTGCCGTCTCTCTCTGCCTCAGCTGCCGTCTCTCTCGCCTCTCTGCCTCAGCTCCCATCTCTCTGCCTCAGCTCCCGTCTCTCTGCCTCAGGCCAGCACAACAAAGGCGATTTCACCAGAGTGTGTGTTGGCGTCTACTGGGACTATTGTACGTCGGGGTGACCTGACTCTACGTGCGAGAAGAGTTTCAACACCATTGGCTACTGCCACACTACTATCCTAGGAACGCCCGGAGGCCACTCCTTGAGGGGGGGTCCTGTCAGGGTCCACTCTCTGCTGCCTGAACCATGGCTGAATCATACTTGGTGAACTCCCTTGGTCAACTCCCAGATAGTGGCACTTAGTAAAAGTTGGCACACAGATGGAATGTGGCCTGTGCCTCTAAGAAATGTTCAGTAATATTTTCCTTCTCAACTTAGTTCACCGGTATTAGCTGCCTGGTCACGTCAAAATGGGTTCCAGGCGAAGGGGTGTTTGGGCCCGTGTAATATCCACAGTGGTGTACCTGAAGGGAGAAGTCCGCCACAATCATGTTTTAAGTTCAACTCTGGTTTTAACCATTGTCTGGATAAAATGTGTCATCAGGCTAAGCAATATGGTTGTCAGGAGCTGGGTCCATACAGACGACTGTAATGACCGAGCGCGCCCAAAGATGGAATTCAGGAATTATTGTGCAGTAGCAGAGTTGGACAGGGCTTGGTGCAGGGTGACTGCACTCTGTAGGGTGTTGAGCACCTAGGGTTGTGCGGCCACATACCAGCGTCCTGACATAACAGCGGATGTTGTCCAGTTCCAAACAAAGCAATATCCTGCAGGCACCCTGAAACATAGCACTAGAATCATGTGCAGGATGCTCTGTTTCCTGACGTTATTTCTGGTCCACAGTAATTTCTATGTTTGTTTCTCTTAATGGCAGCCTGGTGGTTCTCCATGAGAAGGATTCTGGCTTGTTATTCTGAGGTGACGGTGTGCACCTCATTGAGGAGGGGCTTGACTTGTGGTGTCTAGATATAGGGTAGGGCCATGAGGGTAGTTAAGGTGTGAAGGGGTGTCTGCGCTTAAGGCAATCAACTTTTGGGCCCCTGTCTCGAGGAGAGGTATTCTATGGGGACAGTCAGGTTAGCCCACCTGGAGTGGGGGCAACCTAGATGCGAAATTGATGGAATCAGATCAAGCACTATGGGTAAGGACCTGTATTTCTAATTCAGTACTAAGCTAAGACCTACTGTGCTGGGTTGGTTATGACTGGTGGTATTTGGCAGGTTATCTATATAAAGTTAGGCTCTCAACAAGACTCCCAAGTTCCGGTTGTTTGTCATACAACACTCAGCCATAACATTATGACCACTGACTGGTGAAGTGAATGACGCTGATAATCTTGTTATCATGGCACTTGTCAGTGGGTGGGATATATTAGGCATCATGTGAACACTTCGTCCTGATGTGTTAGAAGCAGGAAAAATGTAAGGAGCTAGACGACTGGGTAGCTTATCTCAAGAACTGCACCTTGCGGGGGTGTTCCCAGTCTGCAATGGTCAGTGCCTATCAAAAGTGGTCCAAGGAAGGAAAACCGGTGAACCATCGACATTGTCATGGGCAGCCAAGGCTCATTGATGCTAGTGGAGCTACAGCAGGTCAAATTGCTAAAAAAGTTAATGCTGGTTCTGATAGAAAGGTATCAAAACACACAGTGCACTGCAGTTTGTTGAGTATGCTTACCTCTGTCCACTGCCGGAAATACCTACAATGGGCATGTGAGCATAAGAACTGGACCACAGAGCAATGGAAGAAGGTGGCCTAGTCTGATGAATCACGTTTTCTTTTACACCACGTGGATTGTCACGTGCCTGTGCGTCACGTACGTGGAGAACACTTGGCACCAGGATGCGCTATTGGAAAAAGGCAAGCTGACAAAGCAGTGTGATGCTTCTTTGGAATGTTCTGCTGGGAAATGTTGGGTCCTGCCCTGTAACTGACACATACCACCTACCTAAGCATTGTTGCTTGCTTTCAGAACTCCAAATTCCTCAGATGTCAATCCAATCGAGGATCTATGGGATGTACTGGACAAACCAGTCCGATCCATGGAGGCCCCACCTCCTACTTACAGGAATCAAAGGATCTGCTGCTAAAATCTTGGTGCCAGATACCACAGCACAACTTTAGAGGTCTAGTGGAGTCCATGCCTCAATGGGTCAGGGCTGTTTTGGCTAAGGGGGCTGTTAAAGGGGGACCTACACAATATTAGGCAGGTGTCCATAATGTTATGGCTGATCGATGTATATTTTTACAGGATTATGGAATTGTTTATGTAGAAGGGAGAAGTAATAAGTATTCAAATAAATAAGTAAAGAAAAAAACTTATAGGGGAGAGATAATAATGAAGAGAAAGAAAAATGGCAGTTACCATGTGTGTATATAGTGATGGAAGTCATGCCGTAAACTTGCCTGTACCTGTCCTGCTATAATGATAACAGATACACTATACCACCCTCAGTGTCTGGATCACTAAATAATGATAGGCGTTATATTGTTGTAGTGATGGCTGTTGTGGTATACCCCTGTCAGTTGGATTTGGGGAAATTTTTGTTAACCCTCTGCAGTTCTAATATCATGAATTTCCTTTTTATTTGCTTTCCCCAAAATATCCTCTGCAAAGATATAGTGGGGGGGGCACAATTTTCTGTTCTAGGGCACAAAAGTAGCTAGCTACGGCTTTGTCCCTCTCGCTGAGCTGCTTTTTTTAAGTCAGAGTGTCGGATGTCACTGATACATTTAGTGTAATGCTGCTTGGGGAGGGAAAATATCTCACTGATGACCTGTTTAAAATGGCAGTGACAAGTGTTTGGGGACAAAGATGGCACTGGAGGACTGTTTTTGGACAAAGCTGGCTGTGGAAAGTGCCATGTTACTTGGTGAAGTTGGGGTGCCCAATTAGGTGGGGTGGTTGCCTCTGGTTAGAAGGGTTATGTTTGCTAGGGGGGGGGTTAATAATATTGCCACACCTACCTGGGAGCACTGTTCCCTCTAAGCTGTGCGCTTGTGCGCGCGCACAGAACTTTTTGAGGGAGCGCACACGACCTAACATCGTGCGCACAGAGCCTAACGGGGAACTGGGGGGGGCGGGCAGTCCGTCCAGGGTGTTCCTGGCACTCCTCCAGAGACGGACATTAATGTCCGCCGCTGGAGGAGCAAGCTCGGTTGGGGAGATAAAAAATCTCACCCCAACCGGCTTAAAATCAATCAAGGGAGCGGGAGGTCTGTTAATACAGACCTCCGATCCTGCTCCCTTGCTATGCGCGCGGCAACTGATGCTGTGCGTCGGGATTTGATGTCAGATCCCGGCACACAGCACTGAAGCCACGCCCACCTTCTTTACTGCACCGGAAGGACAGGACAGAAGAAGAAGAGGAAAAAGAACAGAGGAAAGGTAGGAAAACATTATGTATATGTATATATGTGTATGTGTGTGTATATATATGTATGTATATATATATGTGTGTGTGTGTATATATATATATG
>VKOC01020153.1:0-26727 GCA_009364415.1 Spea multiplicata | reverse complement strand
TATATGCCACTGTGCCCCATGATATGCCTTTTGACCCCCTATGTGCCACTCTGCCTCCAGAAATGCCTTATACCCCTATATGCCACTCTGAAATATAGAATTAGGAAACCAATTAATTAGTAGGCTTCTTGAGATGTTCCACTGTTTAGAACAAAGATTAAACACAAACTTTATGTCCTTGGATACTCTTCAGGTCTTGTTTGTCACTTAAAGCTTGCACCTGGCCCCAGTCACGATGAAAGCATGATGTACCTCTTTTAGGTTAAATTTCTTAAACCTGCTGTCACACTCCTGAATCACAAAAGGTATGGTTGGTTGAGTTTCTTCATTCATAAACTTGTTTAGTACAAGATGCCTCTTAACTCTGAGCGTCAGTAGTCAGGACACATGTTTCCTGTGGGGAGGCCAAGCTTTACCTGGGAAACCTAACAAAATTACTATTTGTCAGTCAGTTTAATTGTTTCTGAGATATTTGATTTAAAAGTACCCCGTTTATCTAACGAAGCTGATATCTATAGCAGAAGGTGGTTTAAGTGGTGTAATAATTTCCCGCCCTGATGTAATGTCTTTCTCTATTCTACCATTGCTAAGCCAGATTTTTTTTATCTGGCAGCCAGAACAAATCACTTCCAAAAAATGGGTAGTAATTTTAAAAGAAGAGATGAATAACTTAATTGGATGAATAATCATCCAAATTCTAAAAACAGGAAGTTAATATGGCTGCTCCCATATCTTACATATAAGACGGGTTTCTAATTTATATATTTTCTTAATTTATAATCAGTAATGAGCTTTTGTTGACATCGTGATAAACAGGAAAATTTATATGTAGAGATCTATTTTCTTGTCATAAATGAAAGCCATTCAATATACCATGTAACATTTATCTATTTATGAATGTTTAGAAGCTCCTAATGTGGAATAAAAAATGTAATTATATTCTTCTACTTGGTCATTTTTATGAGCAAAATATATACATCTAAAGGGTTAACTTGGGATGTTATATTTATATTAGTTTTCACTATTTCTCCTGGCTTTAAAGATAGATTGTAAGATTACAGGGCCCTCTTCTCCTTTTGTGCCAATGTCTTAATCTTAATGGCAGTTTTATTGACAATCTATAAATATATGTAGTTGCTTTTTTAAAAATTAAAATGAAGGAACCTTTGTTAACAAATTGTTTAATACTTTAAAATTTAACTGGGATTTGCCCAGTATTGTAGTTTTGATTACGAAAACTAACCTATTAGGATTTGGGTTTACAAATTACAGAACATAAACTCTCTCATTATTACATTTGTACTCATAATCCTCATAATATACAACTTTTGTATAATATACAACTTTTTATTTATCAGTCACTCATCGCCAAATACCATAACTGAAATATCTTAAAACATGTTCCTAAATATAGGAAGGCTTAGAGCTGCAAGATATGTAAACATTGGATGGACTGGTTGTTGATAATCCTTGCCATTTTGTAATAATGTTTTCATTGTCTTCTCTTTTGTTTAATATAAATGTATAAAGGAACCAGAATGTTCCGTAATGGAGTGTAGGGTAATATTCGTGTATTAAAATGGCACACAGGTACCCTGAGTATGTTCTGTCGTATGGTAGGATCAGGGCCAGTCCTAGGCGAACAGTCTCTAGCCCTGCAGCAACACTTACTTGTTTCAGAGCGAACCCATTGGTGGCACCCACTACCACCCAGGACGCTAGTCACCCTCTTAGCTATATGGTTACCAGGAGGCTTTGTGTGGTTGCCAGCCTTGGTAACAGTCAGCAGTTAGTTGTTAGAAACCATAGCTAACTAGATCAGGGGATTTGTAAAGTCCCGGTAGCTTTACTTTTGAACACACCATGTGTATTTATACCCACAACATCGCTCTTATGCAATGCTAAGATTATTTGTATGGAGCTGCTGTTGTCCAATTATTAGACCAAGTATGACAGGCCAGTTTTGAAGTAGTTGCTTTCGTTTTACTGGATAAGAGGAGGCATTCCCTTTGCTTTTGTCAGAGCCAACATTTTTTTTTTGTAATGCAGGCTACTGCCAAATGACCCTGTCTCTGAGGATTCCAATCATGGCATTGGGCCCAGTTATGTTTCTCTGCGTCAGAGAACACCAAGCGACTCAGAGGAATTAGTTGGTCTATTTATGGCAACGCCCTTATCTACACCTTGAGCTATATAAGTTCAGTGCAGAGAAGCAGAATTTTCTTTTCTCTGATCAGCTGCTTCAGTGAATCCTGGTAAGAATCATCTATTTGCGTAAACATCCTAGTGACATCTTATCTAAGAGCATAGTTGCACCATGAACTTGTTTAGCTTGTTTAACTAGAGTTTTAACTCTATGAGTGCCTCTGTGGCTCAAAGAAAGAGGGGGGAAAAAGAGCCACAAGCTTTCTTGTCATCTATGTAATAATTAGTCTTGTTTTATTATGTAAGTTTTTTGCATATGCATCTTCATTCAGCGTTGAAGCAGTGCTGGTTTTTAATGTATAATAAATAACCTTGTTTTTGTGGTGATTGATTGTGCTTTGTCTCGGTTTAGTTCTCTTTTTTGGTGCTGATTGTGGATATATTGGTAAAAAAAAGCATAAGTTTTGTAGTGCGTTTGTTTTAAAGCGTCAGTCTTTTGTTAGTACTTTAATTTATGTTTGTTTTAAGAAGCATTCATTGACAGTCTTTTGGATAACTATCTTATTGTGGATTTATTTATTAAAGGGGAGCTTGTATTACTTATATTTTATATGACATTATTTTAATTAATCACCTTATATGAGATTTAAAAATGTAAGTTCTGTTCTCTATATAAATTGATACGTTTTGCTTATAACTCAGCAGGAAAAGTTAAAATAACTGTTCTTTTATTTTCATTGAAACTACCTAGACTACCTCTGTGAAACACGTGCTTTCTAGGTTTTCAAACATTACAAAAATCCTGATTCATCCATTTGCTTTAGTTTCTAACTTGTTAGGAACTAACATGATTTCTTTTGAGTATATCCCAGCACATTGGCAAAAATAAAATCTCATAGCCGTATATCAACCACTGTAATAATTCGGAGATACTTTCCCAAGGTTAGGAAGGGGGAGAATTCAAATTTACTGCCAGCTGGAACTAAAAGATAACACATGTACTGACACAGAGAGAAACGAAACTAGATTAACTATGTGCACTGAAAAAAAGGCCCTAAATTGTACACATTTCAAATAAACAAACCAAACATTTTAGGTTATTAAATCTCAATTTGTCCAAATTTGAAGACATTCCAAAATACTATTGTTTTTGATGGATTCAGAACTAAGTGGAAAACATAGCTTGGTCAAAATAGGGCTATTGATTACCAACAATTTGTCTTTACAACGCCTCTAAAACATGCTACTCCTGGCACATTCTTACTATTTCTAAAGTCTTCGCCTATGAAAGGATTAGGTAAATAATAATAATCAACAAACTACCAAAGTCCCACAAGTAATCAAACTCCTGCGATAATGTAAGACTTTATCATTCGAAGGTCCACGTGTTATCTCGGTTTCAGTGCGCAGTAAAGGAATACATATGTTTGTGTTCTTGTTGGTGCATAAACTAGGTCATCTTTTTTTACAGAAACAAAAAAGGTTTTGGGTATCACACTCATTGCCATTTCTAGTTGTAGAGGTTTTAACGCAGATACTAATGTACAGATTACTGTATCAGATGAGTAATAGTTTAATGATATTGTGTCACTTTTGTTTTTTGTAAGACATTTCTAGATTTTGCATTCAATTCTTTAACCCCTTCAGGACCGGGATTTTGATACTAACGTGTCGCTAAAGGACCGGAGCTGTTTTTGTGTTTTTGCCATGTCTTCTTTCACCTGTAATTTCTCTCTTATCAATTAGTGCACCCACACAAATCATATATTGTTTTTTTCAGCACAAGTAGGGCTTTCATATGAAACCATATTAAGCTGGGTAGTACATTGTTTTGTTTGAAATAAACGGGAAAAAGTGGGAAAAAAATGAAGAAAACGCATTTTTTTACAGTTTTGTATACATACAAATTGTACACACATTGAACCAATGGGAAAAAACTATCCCAAATATATTCATTAACTTGTCCTGATTTGGAAACCACCCAACATGGCCAGGATTTTTATCTATTTTGACCGGTATAGGGCAAATATTGCAAGGCATGCATCACGTTTTTGAAATTTAATTTTATTCAAATTTGGCATCGTAGTCTAATAACTGCAATAGTTGTCACAGATACTGATTATCCCCCCAAAATTATATGTTTATGAACAGTAGATAAGTCAAGGTGTACAACTAGGGTCATTGTGACACTTTTCAAACAGGGATTTTATCGCCAATTGCTGCCAAATTTTGAGGTATTTTTATATTTTTTTGGTTTTTTTGCATATGTTGCAATGTTGCTTTAGATTTTATATTATATTTTGTATAGAATATGTGCAACTGCAGAAAAAAACACCAAACTGTGTTCACCAACATCCCCCGGTTCCAACAAGGCCTCACATGCATGGTTCATGCATTTTTTGAGGAAGCCATGAGGCCATAACTGGAACATGCGCATTTTAGTTTTCAAATTTGGAATTTTCAGAAATTGGTTTCCTGGGCCCATATCCCATTTTGGACATTTTGGAAGCCCCCCACTGTAAATTACCCCATAAAAGTATATATTTATTAACAGTAGACAAGTCAAGGTGTTCAACTAGGGTAGTTTTGACAGTTTTCAGCTAGCCATTTCTTCACTGATGTCTGCCAAAGTTTACGGAAAATTTATTTTATTGCGTTTTTAACAAATACATTTCAATGTTAAAATTTATTTCTTGCACAGCATATGTGCAACAGTGGAAGAAAACACCACATTTTGTTCACCAACATCCCATGAGTCCAACAAGGCCTCACATGCATGGTTCATGCATTTTTTGAGGAAGCTATGAGGGCTAAACTGGAACATGCGCATTTTCATTTTCACATTTGGAATTTTCAGAAATTGGTTTCCTGGGCCCATATCCCATTTGGGACATTTTGGAAGCCCCCCACTGTAAATTACCCCATAAAAGTATATATTTATGAACAGTAGACAAGTCAAGGTGTTCAACTAGGGTAGTTTTGACAGTTTTCAGCTACCCATTTCTTCACTCGTTTCTGCCAAACTTCACAGGGAAATTATTTTATTGCGTTTTTAACGCATACATTTCAATGTTGCACTGAATTTCTTGCACACCATAAGTGCAACAGTGGAAGAAAACACCATATTTTGTTCACCAAGATCCCCCGATTCCAACAAGGCCTCACATGCATGGTTCATGCATTTTTTTGAGGAAGTCATGAGGCCATAACTGGAACATGCGCAAGTTTTCAGAAATTGGTTTACTGGCCCCATATCCCATTTGGGACATTTTGGAAGCCCCTCCACTGTAAAGTACCCCATAAAAGTATATATTTATGAACAGAAGACAAGTCAAGGTGTTCAACTAGGGTAGTTTTGACAGTTTTCAGCTAGCCATTTCTTCACTGATGTGTGCCAAACTTCACAGGGAAATTATTTTATTGCGTTTTTAACGCATACATTTCAATGTTGCACTGAATTTCTTGCACACCATAAGTGCAACAGTGAAAGAAAACACCACATTTTGTTCACCAACATCCCCCGGTTCCAACAAGGCCTCACATGCATGGTTCATGCATTTTTGAGGAAGCTATGAGGGCAAAACTGGAAGATGTGCATTTACATTTTTTTAAATATTTTTTTTTATCAGATTGCTTGTAAGTGACAGGTTTAGGCCGCTGACATCAATCAGGGAGACCGATCAATAATCAGCGACTTAAAATGTCACCGACAAGTGATCAGGTAATAATTATGATTTTTTCATTTATTAATAATTTGTGTTTTTTCATAATTACCCTAGATGACCCCTCTTTCTTTGTAGAGCAGGGTCATCCGTGGGCTGCCATAATGATCCGATCACTCCTATTGGCCAGGAGCGATCTGATCAGCCCAGCATTTGACCTGGAAGCACCCTGGACTTTCAGGTCAGTGCTGTTATTTTTTTTTATTATTATTATTATTTTATTTTTTTTTTAATTTATTTTTTAATTTTTATTTTTTATTTTTAACTCTTTCAATGCTGATGCTCCATTGAAGCACAGCATTGATTGATATTTAGTTCCCACAAGCTTGTGGGGACTAATATTAACCCCTGCAATGCTGCGATGGGGGTCATAAACAATCGCAGCATTGAAGGGGTTAATTGAGGAAGAGGGGGGGTGGGGGGGCTGGTCTCCACACTCATGTGGAGACCAAAGAGCCCTGTCTCCCTGTCCCTTAAGCTGCCTCTGGCAGCTGGGACACAATCTCCAATGGACTGGAGATTGTGGGAGAGGAGTCTCTCTGATCAGCCCTACAGGGCTGATCAGAGGACTTCTGGGGGTTCGTTTTTGCTGCTGGAGGTCTGCCTGGGCTTCCAGGCAGACCACCAGTAGCAGAACCCCGTAAAAAACGGGAATTAACCCCTTCAATGCCGCGATCGCGGCATTGAAGGGTTTAACGCTGCACTGATGCTCTCATGGAGCGATCAGGCAGCAGGGGGGTGTTGGATCAGGTCCCCACACTTGTGTGGGGACCCATTCAACACCCCCACCCCTTCCCTGAAGCTGCCTGTGGCAGCTGAAACAGCGATTGCAGATTTTTCTGCAATCGCTGTTTCTGCCTAGAGAATCACTCCGTGGGAGTGATCGTAGGCTTGGGGGAGGGCTTAGACACGCTGTGCTGTCTGCCCAGGACTCCTGGGCAGACGGCAGACAGCAGCAGCCCCCGCGATCACCGCGATTGTGGTGATGTGGGGGCGTTTTTTGGGATAGACGTACCTGGTACGTCCCGGTCTACAGGCGATTGTTAATAAGGGTGTATTTTTCATTATTAATTTCGCAGATCAGAATTATATATCTACCGTCTGGATCTAATACTTCATGGTCAATTTTAACTTGTATCTTTTTAGGAAACATTATAGCCACTCCCTTTTTCTTTTTGGTCTTATCTGAATAGTGGAATATTCTGGGAAATAAGTTACCGAATTTGGCTATTTTCTCAGATTGTCTCCAGTGTGTTTCTTGAAGAAAGCAAATATCTACTTTTTCCTTAGATAAGAAATTATATATTAATGATCTTTTAGAAGTAGTGTTTATTCCTTGTCCATTCACCGAGATGATTTTAACCATTATTTCTGCTGTAGTTTTCCCAACATATAACAACAAGGTCACATATTTAGTGACCAATTTACCTCTCCCAATCATACAATGGTAGTATATCTTAGAGGGTGAGTATAATTATAATAACAGATCATGTTTTCCAATAATATTTCTTTTTGCGCATATATATATTCCTTCATGTATTTCTTAAATATGTGCATACCAAACAGAAAAATTACATTTTCTTTGTTTCTCCCCTATGTGTCATACAATAATAATATATCTTAAAGAGTGAGTATAGTTGAGGTACAAGATCATATTTTCTAGTGATATTTCTTTTTGCATGTGATCAATCCCCTATACATTTCTTAAATATGTGTGTACCAAGAAAAAAAAAAAAAAAGGTACATACGCATTGGTATATTTAGTGTAGTGTGCATTATGACAATCCATATGGAAACTGAGTACATTCTTAAATTCTATTCATTAGGAATCTTTTTTTGTTTTAACCAACTTTCAACCATCTCTGACGAATCAAAAATAAATGGAGAGTGGGAAGCCCCAAGTATATCTAATTTGATTGAGTCTTAGAGTTCCCAAGACATTCGTGAATCCTCTTCGCCATTTCCTGGTTTGGTACGACAGATCCTGTAGAATCTGAATATCTTTATATTTTTCAGTTACTCCTTTCTTTTCTCGCATCGCTCTCATAAGGTTATCTTTTGTTTGAATCGAGTGGAACTTTACAATTACTTCTCTAGGGTAATTTTCTATACTTCCCCTTGGCTTTGGAATGCGATGATATCTTTCAATTATATTTTCTTGAGTTTTTGTATCTATTCCAAGATCCATGAAATATTCCAATAAATATTCTCCAAGTGCTTCTTGAGATATGTCTTCTGGTATATTTCTGAATCTCACATTGCTCCTTCTAGATCTGTCTTGCAGTTCTCTCAATGTTAGCTCCAGTTGAGCAATTCTATTAGAAGTTTCATTCTGTTTTTCTTCTGGAGCAATGTGTGTCTATTTCTGCCACTTTCTTTTCTACTGTTATAATTTTGGTAGACAAAATTTTAATCTCACCACTGATTATCTCAGAACTGTTATTTATTTCTTCTTTGATAGTTTTTAGGAGAGAGTCTAATTTGTTGGTCAGAAAATCTTGTGTAATTATGTCTCTATTGAGACTAAGTCCTCCGAGACATCCTGGGATAAGTGTAAATCTTGATGGGTAGGGCTATTGTTATCAGTTAGTGTTTCATCTCTCAATTCTTTACTTTGGGATTACTTGACATTTTAAAGAAAAAAAAATCCCCCGTCTAAATATCAGCCAGAACTCGCATATTTTAGGGCTTGTAGTTTCTTTATTTTTCTTCCCATTTCTCCTCTTTTTTCTTCCCTCTCTCAGCTTAACTGTCTGTTGCCCCTTTTCGCTCTCTCTCTCTTTTTTCCTCCCTCTTTCCCTTTTTTGTTTCTTTTCCTTTCTCTTGTTCTCTCCTCCTCGGCCTCCTTCCTTCTTCGTGCCTATAGGTTACTTTGATGTTTGGGTAAATTGTTTAATTATTTTCTCTGTCGGTATTCTGCAATCACTAAATAGAGCTTTTTTAAGAAGCTTCCTGAAGAGCAATGGGGCATATTGGTTGGGCAGGTTTGTAATTACCTATAATGCAAGGTAAAGCAATACAAAATGTGGAATGTATTCTAGTTCTACTGTAAACCATTGCTAATTTGGGTATTACCCCTTGTAGTTGGATCATTACATTCAAAAGAGGGTGAACAGGACATTTGCCCCAGGGCTTTGTATGCAGCTTGGGTACGATGTACCTTAACTGAGAATACAGGTTCTCCCATTAAACTGTAAACAGTTGTAGCCCTGTGAAAATTATGCTAAGAGAGCCGTTAATGAAATAACGAGGCATAATGTGATAGATCTATTTTTTCCTACTGCTGTTGCTTTATTCATGTCAATTTTCAAATATCCCAAAGCCTTTTGTGTTTAACATGGCACTGTTGTCCAGCTTTGTAGCATTCATAGATATAGGTTGTGTGGGCAAACCCTATTAAGTAATTTATGCTACATAAGAAAACTATGTAACATATGTTTTAGAAGAATTAACAATAAACATTTGGATAATACTATCGTATTATACATTTAGGCATGAGATTAGAATGACACAGCTATTTTATCAAATTGTTTATTTACTCATGACATTTTTTACAGTTTCAACCACTGCTAGTGTTTTGTGCTCATTTTATAAATAAATGCAATAAAAATCCAATGACATAACTACAACAATGGATTTCATTAAGATGTTCAAACACTAAGGACCGTTACAGAGGCTCACAGCATTAACAGAAAGTATATGGCCTTGATGAGAATAAATAATACAATCAAATAGGTTCCAGAAGAGTAGTCATAGAACAACAAAAGAATGTCAATGGAAGAGGATGAATTGGTTTATACATATTTAATGACAACATTGTACTTTTTAATTGTTCACTGGAAGAAGAGTATTGATATGCACATCAATGACAAGCCTATGAAGGGCACATATTGTATCCATGTTTACCCTAACCACACTGTTCCTAAAATGAGGGGGATTAAATATATGCCACATATGCCCCCTATAGGCTTGTGGGTGTTAAAGTTGCATTAACTTTCAGTTTTTATTTTTTTGTTAAATAGTGTGCACACTTTTCCAGCCATGTGCTATATACATGGTTGACAGTAATGTCACATCAGATTCCATAGCATTATTACATTAGGGGACAGTGAAAATTAGCAATAACATTAAAACTGACACTATACAAAATTGACTAATATTAATACACATTAAATCGTTCTGGTACAGAAGACCAAGAAGAGGGTCCTGCTCTACCCAGCTTACATAACGCAACTTATATACTTAGTTTAATTTTGCTTGCCATTCAACATAATTTTGTTGGCGATATTTAGCTTCATTTCACAAAATTAATTTCACGGACACTGAGATGGGGAACAAACTGTGGCAGGACCAATATTATCTGTTCAATTTCCTGTCGTGAAGTCTTCTCCATTCTCCTAACTCATCCTTACAAAGGCAGTGTCATGAAGATCAGGGATCACTCTGTGATGGTCACTCCAGAGAACATTGGAAACTGTCTTGAATGTTTTCCACTTTTGAATAATCTTTCTCACTGTATAATGATGGACTGTAAATTGTTTGGAAATTGTATTATAACCATTCATAGTTTGATTGACTTTTTTGTTGAATAAATCATGACACTGTGTAATAGGTCATGTGTTGTTGTTCATCTGAGGTTGTATTTACCTAATTTTTAGACCTGCTGGAAACTGATGATTGTTATTATGTCCTTATATGTAAAACCATAGAATTCAGAGAGGGTATACTTTTTCCCACAACTGTATATGCCTCATGTCTGGCTTATGTCATTTGTTCTGTATATGTGGGTGTGTATGCACTGATCATCTATAACATTATGACCACTTGCCTAATATTGTGTAGGTCCCTTTTGCAGCCAAAACAGCCCTAACCCGTCAAGGCATGTACTCCACTGGATCTCTGAATGTGTAATGTGGTATCTGGCATTAGCAGTAGATTCTTTGAGTCCTGTAAGTTGCTAGGTGGACGTATTGGAATTGATTGTCAAGCACATTCCACAGATGCTTGGTTGGATTGAGATCTGGGTAATTTGGAGGTCAAGTCAGAACCTTGAACCTTGTGTTTCTCAGACCATTCCTGATCCATCTTTGCTTTTTGGCAAGGTGTATTATCTTGCTGAAAGAGGCCAATTAGAGCTATTGTAAAAGAATGGGTTATTCTTGGCTTGGGCCCTCCCTGTGATGGAAGATTGGGCTGCAGGGTTTAATCCCAGGAACATGGAAATGTAGAACCTACACCTGCTAGCTACTCCCCAAAACTAAAAGGACCCTCTTCATCGGAAATCCCTAGGAGTACAGTAGCAAGTCCTGTCAGTGTAATGGCAAGTCGTGCCGGTGCAATGGGAAGTCCATGGAGTGTAATGACAAGTAAATTTGTAAATTTTGTGACATAATCTGCACCATAATGAACAGGTCCAGCTAAATTATGCTAATTTTGGGGGTTGGACAGAATGAGTGGGGCTGTGGGCAGTAGGTGTGATACATTTTCAAGTAACAACTGTATCTGGAACATTCTTTTCAAATGTTGCAAATATTAAGATAAGTAATTTTTTTACATTTTAAGAAAATACATGATCAAGTACTCATAAGATACTTTAATACTGTTTCTTCTTTCTGAGGCTGCCTGGTACAGTAAACAGCCCTTTTAATCAATTCAGTGGAACCTTCAACTTTAATAAATAATGTATTTCACATTCAGACATGTGTTTAGTTCAAGTTTATATTGTCAATAAACATTGAAATGTGTCTCCTTTAACGACCAATGATTCAGGTCATTAAATAAGATTAAACGCTTGCTGTAATTCCTTGATGTCGAGTTATTCAGCAACACCAAAAACTGCAGAAGCAGCCCCACGTGGCCCATCCCCGGGGCGCCAACATCCACCATTTACAATATGGCATCGGTCCCCCAATTTAAATGAGCTAAGCAGGCAACAAATGTTCGCCTCCTGTGTTTCTGAAATGCCTTGATAACAAGGCATTCAGCGACACCAAAAACACCCCCCAGGGCACAGTGTTACACTCTGGAAGGCGGCCACAAGTGCCACTGCAAGATATTGGTGGTGTCACTGTCTATTAAAAATTAAATATGTTTCCTGAGAACTCCATGCAAGTCAATGAAGCCCAGCTTTCTAATCACGATGTGATTAGTAAAATATAAAAAAGTAGTTAAAATAAAAAGTGTATTTGATGAGCACATGCCAAAATTAGTGCTGTATCTTCCTAAAATTCCTGCCACGGAAAGAGTTAAAATTCTAGCATTTCAAATAACCACTGAGTGTCCAGGCCCAAATAGGACATGGGTGCAGGAAGACCAGATGTACAAATTACAAACTATAATATGCACACTTGTGGCATTTTAGCCCCAAATAACCTGACAAACCCATGCATAGTATGGCAGTACAATGAGAGCATTGAAAGCGTTACCAGCATTTGAAATAACCTGGGGTGTCTAATTTTCAAAATATGGTGTGATGGGGTAAATTAAATTGGCCCCCTTCAAAGATAAGAGCAAAACCCTACTTATTGCAAAAAAAAACAAACATAAAAAGATTGTGTATTTCTAAACTCAGGACAAATTGTACAATCCAGTGAGGTTTTTTCATTAGCCTTTGTAGATGAGTAAAATATATTTTTTTAAAAAATAAGGTGGGTTTTTTTTCAATTTTTTATCTTATTTTATTAGTTTTTATAGGTAATTAGATGATGATCAAAAAAAAATATATATGTATATGCTCTATAGAGAATTGCCTTCTGGGAATTCCTATATAGGACACAAACATATACCGGTATGTTTTCTCTACACATGTTTAATTCTTTTTTTTTTTTCTTATCTCCATTGTTATAGCCATTGTATCTATATTGTAATTCAAAGTTGTATTTTAAAGGGAGCACATTTCAGTGTTTATTTACAATGAAAGTTGGGTTAACCCCTACTGAGCCCCTGACGGGCAATCTCTTCCGTTATCCTTTTAGATTACAATGTATGATGGACTTTCGGTCGTCATTTACATCTCCAGGTCTAACGTGCCCACAGCAGTTGTGACGTCAGCGCCACGGCTTATGGAAGAGGGGGTATGATTAGCTCTTGCAAAGGCAAGGGGCTCCTCTCACCCTCTGCCCATAGACTTAGCATGTGGTGCTGAAAGGACAGCTCTCACGTGGCCAGCGTCTCGCTACGGCTGTATATTAGTAAAAAGAAGCACAAATTGCTGGAACCTGAGATGTCTCTTTTTCTGATGGCATCACCTTACACCATGGGCTCCCTCTTCTCCTGGACCATCGGGGCTTTAGCCAGAATCACGATCTCAGTGTTATAATGAACATATCGTGGCCATATTACGTTGTAGGGTTAATGCCTTTAGTACATAGTAACTCCTACAAAGTATGAAAACGACAGCTTTCCCACACTTTTACATAGCAGTTCCCTGGCGCCCAAGCTCCCGATTTTAGTGCAGAATCACACCCAACGTCCAGTTCTTATTAAGTGCTAACAGCCAGCATTCGTCGCATTTCCCAGCTGCTGCAATCGCCCAACATCCACGAGAAAATAAGTACCAGCTCACGATCCACAGCACGATTACACAAAATCCATCATCTAGGCTCATCGTCGTATTCTCGAAGCCTTCAATCCTTTACTATACCCATTCATCTCCCAGTAGAATGGCTTGTAATAATAGGATTCCGTAAACTAAGCAGTAAGCACAACTCCCAATACCCTGAAGAAGGATCACATCATTCCCAGCCTGACATTCCGCTTGTATTCTCAGGCTCATGCACGTTTCGGGTTCCAATCATAAGAATGCGAAGATTATGATCAGGAGCCGTCTCTGATCAGCTCGCTCTTTTTAAAAGCGCTCTAAGAAGCACATGGTTATAGGACAATGACTGGCGGTCAACGGGTTATTTTCAAGAGGACTATACGCTCTGAGACTTTTTTCCACCAAAGAGGAGGCGTCCATTAAGCGCTCTTTAGAGCGTTCCCAAGAGAGTTCACATCAGTCGTTCTGGTCAGCTTAAAGGACTTTGAGAAAAGGAAGCCCTGGACCTAATGTTTGAGAAGTCATCTACTATTACCCCGACCTGTCTCTGGACCTGCAGCAGGTAGCAGCCGAACCGTGTTAAGAACCAGTATCCCCTTTGACTCGCAGTGCTAAAGCCCATCACAGAAGACACCCCCTGACATGGATAATGACTCCATGCTGGTATTTAATGACTCGTGCATTGAGGGGACATCCTACATCTGCAGAAATCACTCGGAGTATTTTAGTGATCCTCCAAGACCTCCTCAGCTGGTGGACGCCTGGCTAGTACCCCTGTTCTTTGCCATACTAATGCTGGTGGGGCTGGCTGGAAACTCTTTGGTTATCTACGTGATCTCCAAGCATAAGCAAATGAGAACAGTTACCAACTTCTATATAGGTAAGAGAAAGGATTTTTTTTTAGAAGGACTCTATGCTTGTCTTTAAGCTAGTTTAATTTCTTTAATGCTTCTGCATCACTGCCCTTCTCTATCTGCCCTCCTCTCTTCCCTGACATCACTTTCCAAATGCTTTTGAGACATTTCCGATTGAAGTCCCTTAGTGTATCCTCAACGAGGCAGGTAAAATCCCTACCCAGCTAAAACTCACACACACACACTAACACCGACTAACATCTTTAGCATTGCTATATGTGCATGACTTCTATATAGATATACAACCGCACTGACCAAGTTTAGCAGGGTGTTAGAGAGGCACTACTAAGCATGGTGGAGTCCCCGGTGCACTTTATAGCAGTATGACTTAACCATCATTAGACTTATGCTTTTTATTCATTAATGTCAATGTTGAAAAATATTGCCTTTACCAAGCCAGAGACTATTTCTGTATGTATGTCTATCCATGTGATGCTAGTTTCTCACAGAGAAGTCATAGAACAGGAGAGAAGTGTCTATACATAAAATATGACAGAGTGGGCTGGATGAGGAGGAAGGAATGGTGGGAGTTGCAAAATAATTTTTTAAAGCAGTTGAGCAAACATATACAAGACGAAATATTCTAACATATACTTCTGCATTGTGCTGCAGGTGATCAGACAGTTATAGTTTCATCTGTAAAAAAAAATATATTCTTAACTACTACATTAGTAACATAATTCATTTCTATTATTGGTGGATACCCAAACTCATCCCTTTAAAAAAAAATATTCGATCATGTAAGATATTGTCTCATTCATATTTTTTGCATAGAACATTTGGAAAATGTTATGTGAAACAAAAGCTGACATTGACAGGCAGTTGTCATGCCAACTTAAGATTTCAGTATTGTTTTTAAGAAAATAAACCTCTAGGGGCGAGAGTAAAATGATAGATCTGTTCATTTGGTTAGCATGCTGCTGAGTGCAATCGATGTTTTGTGTAAGTGGAACAGCATCTTTAAATTAAATGAATGAATGATTGTTTGGCTTTCTGTCAAGAAATTCCATTCATTGGCAAGCTTAAGCCATTATATGCACTTTAACGCATGTGATAGCAACGTCCTTTAACTTAACATTGCATGCATGCAAATACAGTACATAGTGTGAATAAGCAGAAATCACTTTATGAATGTGTGTGAATGTAGAGGATACTCACCACCAATGGGAAATGCTGGCAGCCATGGAGGGCATTTGGCTGCAGCTCTGGGGCTTTTTTTAATTGATAAAGAACGCAGATTAATGTACTTCCAAAGTACTTTAATATGCATTCTTCCTTAGTGGGGATGTATGAGGCATTAGTGACTGCTTGACTGTGCTGCTTCACCTGTTACTAAATATATGTCTCGTGAAATGTAAATAAAATGTTTCACAACTAAAACACAGAGACATGTCTGATTTATTTAGAGGTATTATATTTTTCATGCATTATACCTTGTGCTGAATTCCAGTGGTTACTTCTGCATAATAAGTAGTAATTAGATTGTTATTCAATATGCACAGTTCCTGCTTCAGCAAAATTTTACTGTAAATTATGTCCATGAAATTTGCCCCTGTCTATTACTTCTATTTTTGCCTTTTTTACATTTTTCAGATGATGCAACCAATTGTAACAAAACGGAAAGACAATGTCAGTAACCATAAAAGGCAGCTTTCAGTAACACAAAGGGGGAGCCAATTCCATATTAATGATTTTAGAATGGGATGGTCTGGTGTTCAGACAAACACAGATGTATTGTCAATGTCAAAACAGTTTTTTTAATGCTAAACTTAATACAGGGCATCACAAATGACATAATCAATGACATAATGATGACATCATAGTGATTGCATTACAGATGATATACTCAATAGCACTGAAAGATGATGTTGAATGCCATTCATGCATGTCAGTGTGCTGCTGAACTCCCGGGGGAGCATTATTATGACAGAGGGCTATCAGGAGCACTGTTCTGATATTAGATTACCGGTACAAGGATTATTATGTTAAATTAAACCCATTTTTTACCATTGACTGGTTATTGTGCATTATTACAAACATGAGGATGCCTATGTAGGTTGTTGCACTGCCATTCTGTGAGGTGTTGTGAAGTGCAATTTTATAAATAAATCCTCAAAATTACAGTTAAAACTGGATGCGCATTTACATCATTGGTACACTATCAGTGCTCTGGATTGAACAGAAGTGCTACTGTAGCTTTAAATAAGTGTAACGTTAGTGTTGCCAGATGATGGAAGCTTGTAAGAAATGTAGGGAGGTTTCCCATCACTAAGATGCAAAGTAAGTGGGCTGGACACGACATCTTAAAATATCAATTTTGACAATAAATGAACACTTCATACACTACACATATGCAATGACACACATATCCTGGAACTTGTTAAGCCCTGCCATGTGCTGTGCTCTAACCAAAACTGATCATCACATACATTGGGGTATGTACACATGTACTTTTACACACACATCCATCCAAATATACAATTCCATACCATACACATTTATACACTTCTAATAACACATAACTTACCTTTGTTAATCCTCTTTAACCACCTCTGCCCTCATCTTTCGCCTCACCTCCTACTAGCCCCTGTCAGCCACCTCACCCTGAGGTCTGCCCATTTTAGCCACCCCATGTGAATTCCTTTAGCCCCATTCCACCCTCATCTCCACTCTTTAGCCACCTCAGCCCCCACGTCTCCACCCTCACGTGCTATCTTTAGCCCCATTCTGCCTCCTGTCAGCTGCACCTCAGGCTCCAACTGCCTTCTTCAGCCACCTCAGCCCCTCAACTGCCCCATTCAACCATCTCGGCCCCCATATGCCCGCTTAAGCCACCTCAACTGCCCCTCCCCCTCTCATCTGCCCTCTCACCCCTCATATGTCCATTCACTGACAACTACCATCTTCAGCCCAATACTTGCACCAGAAACATCTAGGGAATTAAGTGATATTAAGAGGGTAGGTTATGGGGCTGATGTTCCTGAAGGTTGGTGAGGGGGCAGATAGGGGGCTGAGGCAACTGAAAGGGCAGTTGAGGAGATGAGAGGAAGGTAGAGGGGATGAGGTAGCTTGTCCTCTCCACAAATTGTAAGTAGGTCAGATTAAAAAAAACCCTGGGGTGCCAGGGTTACATTAGTAATTTCAGCTCTCTGGTACTGTGCGTGTAAATGGGTAGAATTCCGAGACGATTTTAAGTCTGAGTCAAGTCTGAACAGTCTGAACAGGTTAACTGAAGTAAAAAATATCTCTTAAACTACAGCTCGGATTCGCTAGCTTAAAAAAGCAATTAGTGCTCAACCTAGTCCTTCTATGTGGCGATTTTGGTGAGAATCTGTCCACAGTGTGGTTGTCAGAATTACCATGCTTTCAATAATAATGTACGCAATACTTTCCATCAACATAAACAATGCATATAATAACTATCCATAATATACACTAATAGATGCAGTTCTACATTACACTAGACTTTTATTTCACTTAGGTTCAGTAAAAATATAAAAATGGGAAAATGAAAACTAGAAACTACATTAAAATTAACAACATACAAAATGGACAAATAGCATTAACACAAGTTAAAACTATGGTATAGATTACCATTTATAAGAACAATGGGAACAGAATGTTAGGGACTGCTTGGGTGAGGATGATTTGATTGTAGTAAAGCATCAATTAAATTGTTAGAGGTGCACACCTGGCAAAAAAAAACATATCTGGGTATCCATATTTGTTGTGTGATTTGTGTGACTTTTTTTTACCTCCTGAGGAAGCCGGTGCAGGCGAAGCGCGTTGAGGTTTGCGCATTGAGAAAAAAACTTTTATCTGGACTTTTAATTTTTTTTATATTTATTTTTTATTTTTTGTCTATACCTACATTGATATAACAGTTTAGTAACTATTTAAGGGCTAGTCCCTCAATAAATTTACATAATTATTTTCCATCTATGGCATTAGCCATTAGAGGGTATATCCCTCATTCCTGGTTTTTTTTTTGGCAAGCCTATGAGAATTTGTCTTTTTGGGACTTAACACTTTCTGTTCTCTTACTGGACGGGCACTTTTACTCAACCAAGTTTTGTGTTTGGAGACCAAATATCAACACCAATTAACAACACCTGAGGATTATCCAGATATCCTGGGAGTTGCCGGTTTTACATCTTCACTGAAAGCACATAAGCGCATTGTTCAGTGTGCACAACATCTTGTGAGTGCAATTTTATCATTTAATTATACATCAGAGAGAAAGTATTGCACAATTGTTTTCTCTTTTCTTTTAGTCATTTTCTACTCAGATTCCAAGTAACTGAGAAGAGCAAGAATATCATAGCTCTACTGTGAGTGCTATAATTACCATACTAACAGATTGACAGGTTACTACAGGCTATACTACTATTATTGTTTTTAGTTTCCTATATACATACCCCGCATAAGCGCCCCTAAGCGGAAGTGGTTTGCATAATTATGTGAACTATTGTTTTAGGAAGCTTATATGACATTATTATTATTATTGTTGTTTTATATATCAAATTCCGTAGCGCTGTATAATGGGTTGACAGGGCATAACAAGTAGTATGTAACATAACAAATTGACTAACAGACAACAGGTGAGGAGGGCCCTGCTCAAACGAGCGTACCTTATGATTTTCTTTCAATGTTGAATACAAAGTATCAACTTTGACTCCATTATGTTTAAAACTGAAAGAGCTATATTAATGTTCAGGCCATAAAAATTTAAGAAAGCCTAATGCATTTTATTCACTCCACTCATTGTGTACTTTATATAAATGCTGTATGGCCTTTGTTTTTGTGTAATATAAACTGTTTTGAACTGGCACTGGGAGACAGGAAGGTATTCGGGTCATGTAACCCCGCGGTGAAACCGAGGCTGCTTGCACACTGTGTAGGAGCACCCAGACAGGAAGCTGCTGTAGAGGGGAGAGGTAAGCGAGGGTGGATGGGCATTTTTGTACATGTGTTTGTATATATGTATATATGTCTGTGAATATGTGTAATGTGCGTGTGAGCATGGATGTGTAATTGTGCGTGTGAGCATGGATGTGTAATTGGGTGTTAGCATGAGCATGTATGTGTAGGTGTGTGAGAGCATGTTTGTGTGTGAGGTTGTATGTGTAAGTGGGCTGAGATGGAGTGTGCATTAGAATGAATGTGTATGTGTGTGTGTTAGTGAGTAAGAGTGTGTGTAATTTGTGTAAGTGTGCTTACATATGTGTGCCAGACTGTATGTTGAAAGAGGGACTAGGGGCAATGATGACACAGACCAGCTGTTGAAGTGGGGGGCTTGGGGCAATTTTCACACAAGGACCCAGTGGTTTCTAGTTACACCCTTGTTAACTGTATATTATGGAAAATAACATGAGAAAAAAATAGATAAATGGAAAGCAAGATATGTAAGTTTCCCCAACTTCCTACGTAAGCACAATAGAAGGCCGTTAAATGGATTTTCTAGTAGGAATACGAAAACACAGACTACTGAAATTATCACTACTATGAAAAATACACATGTGAATATTGTTTAAAAAAAAAAAAACTTTATGCTTTATTTATATAATTGTTTCTACTTGCCTCTTAACTAACACATGAGCTGTGTTTGCATTATCTCTGCTTGCCTACAGCTAAATCTCATTTTATGGCCATATCTTTGGATAAATTGTGCTGTCCAATTTCTAGTTTTCATCTGAAGAAGAGATCGCTAAGGTCCTAGACGCTTATGTTACCCTACATTTTGCTCTATAATATGGTTTGTTCACGATCTTCTCTGAGACCAATCCTGTAATATCCACTTTCTGTTACAAAGTCCATTGAATTCCCTTTTGATATCTTTCTACAGAAGTAATATTTCATTAGGAATTATCTATCTATTGTTTAAAAAAAGTTAGTCACCTACAATGTTAGTGTTTCTTCTTATTTAGCAAACCAAAGGATTTAAGCAACATAGTTTGTAAAGAAAAGAACCTTGTTTGAGCAGTGTCATTGATCTACACTTTAGCCTGTACTAAACACTTTTGTGTGCATTGGGTTGCTGCTGGTTCTTTGTGAACAAATGGACAAAGTTCGATTATATTCACTTCAATCTTCGGGACCCATCAGGCGTACTTAGTACTTCTTAAAATGTAGTATGCAGAATCTTAAGTTGTGTATGTCGTGGTTAGACCACTCCAACGTAATGATTATTATTAAACATAGAAACATATAGCTAATATATAATTTCATTACTCTACAGCATACACAGATAATTGATTATTACAATACCTTTTTATGTGTTCTATGTATTATATATATGTACTGTACAAATCATCATGTTTCATTACATTTGTACAATAACTCCCATTTCAGCAAACTATTGTTTATTATTTAGTTTTTGTTTTGTTTTTGAGTTGTTTGAGATTCACTTTTTCCGACTATTACAGTTATTATTTGGATATTTATTTTCTATACCCTTAGATATGGAAATGGCAATCTATAGCATTTATCTAACATTAAACATGAATAAACATGACTTCGGCCATCAATTACTTATTAGATTTAGGAAATTTGGTTTAAAAATCAATTGGTACTTTATATTACCTCTAGCACTTATATGTGTGGTTAGACAAGCCCTCTAACCTATGTTGTTATAATAGGGCATATATAGCTGTGTATCTGGCATTCTGTTTAAAAACCACTAATAATTTGTATCTTGGCATCTAGCCCAATAGTTTGGGTTTATTGTACTAGTTTAATAGAAATATAATAACATTTTAGTTTTATCAGACATATAAATATATTTTTTCACCCCCGCTTGCATATTGTATGTAAAAGCACCACCTTGTTTCTTTTCTTGATTTGCTATGTTGTATAAACAAACATTCACCAAAAACAACAAAGCAGTTACACACTAAATTGTCTCTGTTATTACAGTCTTTTCTTAACTGCCAGAAATGAAATACAAATCATGATCTGTAGAACTGAATCATCTTTACTATGAACCAATTAAAAAAAACATTGCCCTAACTCAAAAAGCTGAGCCCTAACCAAACTCTGTCAAGTGTCCCCATTCCCTATTTATATGTAGATCTAAACATACTTGTCTTATGTCATTGTAACTAATAAAAATACCAAAATAAGTGTAGGATGTATGCACAAATAGATTAATAAAAATACTTGTGCTATGTAAATTGCTGCCCCATACAGCACTCTACACTATGCCTCAAACTTTCAAGTGATACAGAATCACTGAAATATTGAAATAAAACATAAAACTAGCATAGTGATCTGTAATGCACAAACAAACACAATGTGGTAAGAAAACCTTGCACACAGCTTCAGGGTCAAATCTTCATTAAAAAAATATTTACCGGTAATAAAATCTAAAAATATATAAAACAAGAAGTACACATGTAGCGAAGGATCAATATTACATATAAGTCCTCCTAATCACTCACAAATGTTAATAAGTTTAATAAAAAGTGCATCATTTTTTTTTCTAAAATGTGTCCCTAT
This sequence comes from Spea multiplicata, assembly GCA_009364415.1. Taxonomy (NCBI): domain Eukaryota; kingdom Metazoa; phylum Chordata; class Amphibia; order Anura; family Pelobatidae; genus Spea; species Spea multiplicata. The sequence goes on along the minus strand of VKOC01020153.1, from coordinate 4,909 downwards.
CTGAAATTCTAAAGGCTTCATTATCACATTGTGTTTGTGAGTGCATTACAGATAATTTATATTTATTTTCTATTTAATTAATATACTAGACTATGGTGGTTTTATGTTTTCAGTGATTCTGTGTCACTCTGATTCTATATGTGTTTCTCATGTCAGTGCTCAGCCAGCACGGGTGTGCTATCTGGATCTTTGGAAGGCTTGTGTGTGTGTGCAACCTTGGTGCAAAGTGGTGCTTTGGAAAGTTTTGTTGTTGAAATCAGGTACTGTGGGTGTAAAGGATGTGGGGACAATAAAGTGAAGGGCTCTGATATAGATAATGCATGTTACTCTGTGATATTACCTGGCTGGGGCTCTGATATAGGATAATGCATGTTGCTGAGAAATATTTTCAGCTTAAGTAGCATGGATTAGTACCAGTGTTAAGGCTGAGCTGTTGCATTAGATTAATTTTTATTTTATTTTATTTTTTTTGGCTTGGTTGAATTCAATGTGTTGGTTATTTTTAATATTCATGACTGTGCGGACAAAAATGAAGCGTGGCGATGCAAGCGCGACCTTGTAAAGTGCAATTGCTTGTATGGGTGAGTCCCGCGAGAGCGATTTAACAAAAATATAAAGTGGACGTCCCTCTTTCACATTTTGAAATGTTGGGAGGTATGCTGTACAAGTACATTTGTAAACTATTTTTTGGGTAAACAGAAAGCATTTGCCACAAAGGCTATTAGTGTTATGTACCAAGAAACCATGGAGGCCCCCTAAGACCCATGCTATACCAAAATTACATCCCTGTCCAAGAAACCACTCTGTTGGAATTCCACTTTTTCTTTTTGAAGACACATTTGTCTTTCTCTTTGTCACTGTCCCTGTCAACTGCCCTCGAAAACATTGTTTTCCTGCACTCCTGGCAGCTGCTTCCTAATGTCGAATTTCAGATAACATAATTTCATTAGCCCGAGGCATTACTCCAGTTTGTTATTTCATCTGACATCTTCTTACTGAAGCATTTCATATGTGTCTCGGGTAGATGTGCAGAATGCACAGCTCATTATTTTGATAAAGAGATAATGAAGCTCTTAGTGTGACAGAATAAAGCATTTTGGGTAATTTGTCTTTTTAGCCCTAGATTAGATAGGTGCAAGGGACGAATATGGTTGTTTCATTAAGTGCATTAAAATCTGAGCAAATCCAAATGCACAAGTCTAGTTTTAATACTGTTATCAAATTCCCTTGAACGCTCCATTAGCTTGAATATACAGTATCTATATATGTCTTGAAAGAAATATTGCATTTGTTTATATTTTCTCAGGACAGTGTGTGTATATACACATTATATATATATAAAATATATATTATATTTTAATAATATAAAAATATATATATATAATTAGTATATATCATATATAATATTGTGATCAGGCCTCCCTTTTCCTTGGGATTTTTGTCAAGGATCTTGGCTGTAACCAGAGTCTTCTAGGGTAAATGAAGTCCAGGACACATCCAGCTCAGCTTCAATGTTTATTTTAAAGCAATAAACAGCAGTAGTTATAAGTAGCACAGGATAACAGTCTTTGTTTGAGCACTTGCTTAGTAAAAACAGCTCCAAACATTCACCTTCTAACCAGTCACAGGTTATCAACAAAACGGTTTTAAGAGAGAAACCACTCCTCAGTTCATCAGCTCTCCTAGCTGGAATAACACTGGTCTCTCCTCTGAATCAGGCTCAAGCCCTTTAACCTTCTGCCTGCTAATTAATCAGCCACAGGTTAGCTGCTACTTAGTCCACACCTGTGGAGCTCCTGTCCAGAATGCAGGCTCTGGACTTGATCAGAACAGCAATTAGTGCTGTTGGAGCACTGGCCCACCCTGCTCTTCCAGATGCTCCGCCCCAGGGACCCTTACCATGTTTTGGAAACTGCCAGTAGTGCAGTTTGTGAACAACCAACATCTTTCCCTGGGACATATTTTAAAGCAGGCTACTATTGACCAAGGCTGGTCTGATATACCTGCCATCTATCACTTTACCACACCTTTTGTCACATATCCTCCCCCCCAGCTCAGACCTAAGGGGTTGAGCGACCATGGATATCAGAGCGTGTACTCTGGAAAGGCCATCAGCATTTCCCTGTTTGAGGCCTGCTCTGTGTTCCACTGTGAAATTAAAGGATTGCAAGCTCAAAAACCACCTGGTAATTCTGGAGTTTTTCTCTTTGTTTTGACACATCCAAGTCAAAGGTGCGTGATCAGTTATTAATCGGAATTTCCGACCTAGCAGGTAGTATTTAAGAGACTCTAATGCCCATTTAATAGCGAGACACTCCTTTTCTACAATAGAGTAGTTTTTCTCTTGTGGGTTTAGTTTCCTGCTCAAAAAGAACACAGGATGTTCTTCACCCTGATATTCCTGGGAAAGGACAGCTCCTAAGCCCACATCAGAAGCATCTGTCTGAACTATAAAGCTTCTGGAGAAGTCCGGAGTTACTAAGACTGGTTGGGCACAGATAGCCTCCTTCAGTCTTTTAAAAGCCTTGTCTGCTTCAGGGCTCCATTTAACCATAACTGGGTACCTTGCCTTAGTGAGGTCAGTTAGAGGAGCAGCAATGGTAGCAAAATCTGGAATAAACCTCCTATAGTAACCAGTCAAACCCAAAAATGCCCTTACTTGTTTTTTTGTAAGTGGCTGTGGCCATTTTTGTATAGCTTTCACTTTTGCAGTTTGTGGTTTAACCAATCCTCTCCCAATTGAATATCCTAAGTACTTAGCCTCTTCTAAGCCAATAGTACATTTGGAAGGATTGGCAGTTAAACCTGCCGAGCGGATAGAATCAAGCACTGCTTGAACTTTTGGAAGATGGGATTCCCAGTCTGTACTGTGGATGACTACATCATCCAAATAAGCAGCGGCATAGCGAGTATGGGGTTTAAGAATTCTGTCCATCATTCGTTGGAATGTGGCAGGTGCACCATGTAACCCAAATGGCAATACAGTGTACTGAAACAGGCCACTGGGTGTTGAAAAGGCTGTTATTTCCTTGGCACGGTCTGTGAGAGGGACTTGCCAGTAACCCTTTGTCAGGTCTAGAGTCGTCAAATAGCGTGCTTTACCCAGTCTTTCAATTAACTCATCAACTCTTGGCATTGGGTACGCATCAAATTTTGAGATGCCATTCAACTTCCGATAGTCATTACAGAATCTCCATGTGCCATCAGGTTTTGGCACCAATACAATAGGACTGCTCCAGTCACTCTGGGATTCCTCAATGACTCCAAGTTTTAGCATTTTTTCGACCTCTACGTTTATAGCCTCCCGCCGGGCCTCAGGTATTCTATAGGGTTTGAGATTAACCCTTTTCCCTGGTTCTGTGACTATGTCATGTTTGATAACATTAGTCTTTCCTGGGACTACCGAGAAAATATCCTTATTTCTTCTGATAAAATCCCTGACCTCATGCTTCTGATGTATAGATAGTGTCTCGGCTATATTTACCTCTGGCTCGGCCTTAGGAGGTTCTGAAGGCTTTAGAGCCACCAAGACCTCTCTGTCTTTCCAAGGTTTCAGCAGATTTACATGATACAACTGCTCAGGCTTTCTTCTACCTGGTTGGCTAACTTTGTAATTGACGTCACTCACTTTCTCGATTACCTCGTATGGTCCATGCCAAGTTGCTAGGAACTTATTCTCTACTGTAGGGACCAGCACCAACACCCTGTCTCCAGGCTGAAACACTCTGATTCGGGCATTACGATTATAACTGGTTTTCTGAGCCTGCTGAGCTTTTTGCATGTGTTCCCTGACAATAGGCAAAATAGTAGCCATTCTATCCTGCATTTGAGCTATGTGCTCAATTACACTCCGGTAGGGTGTGCTCTCCTGCTCCCAGGTCTCTTTAGCTATATCCAGCATTCCATGGGGATGCCTCCCATACAACAATTCAAAAGGAGAGAAGCCTGTGGAGGCCTGCGGAACCTCCCTAATGGAGAACATTAGATATGGCAATAAACAATCCCAGTTTTTCCCGTCAGTGTCAATTACTTTCCGTAACATACTCTTAAGGGTTTTATTAAATCTTTCTACTAAACCATCAGTCTGTGGGTGATATACTGAGGTTTTAAGGTGTTTAACCTGCAGGAGTCTGCATAGCTCTTTGGTGACCCTGGATATAAAAGGGGTCCCCTGGTCCGTCAGGATTTCCTTGGGGATACCCACTCTGCTAAACATCAGCATTAGCTCCTTTGCTATTGACTTTGCAGAGGAATTACGTAAGGGTATGGCTTCAGGGTATCGTGTTGCATAGTCCAGAACGACTAGTATATAATGATGCCCTCTAGCGGATTTTATCAGTGGCCCTACCAAGTCCATAGCGATCCTTTCAAAGGGTACATCTATGATAGGTAGGGGAACTAGCGGACTACGGAAAGCCTTGAACGGGGCCCTGTGCTGGCATTCAGGGCATGAAGAGCAATAGTTTGTTATAGCAGCAAGCACTCCAGGCCAGTAAAAACGTTTAAGGACTCTCTCTCTGGTTTTATCAACTCCCAGGTGTCCTCCTAGTATGTGGCTGTGAGCCAACTTCAATACTATATTACGGAAAGCCTGTGGAACCAACAGCTGCTTAATAATATCTGCAGCTTTCTTTTCTACACGGTAGATTAAGTCATTTAACGTTTCAAAATAAGGGAATGACAGTGCTTCTCCTGGCTGAGCAGCAACCCCATTTACAACCTTTATATTGTTTCGGGCTGCAACCAAAGTGGGATCTTCCCACTGGGCACTTTTAAAGTTACCAGGACTGATTCCTATGTCCAATAAATCATCATTCTCTGCAGTATTAGCCAGCTCCTCACTAGTTTGTTCTGGGTTATCCCCCACTAGTACTGGTTTAGGGTAGTAAGATTTGCCCGGGTGTCTCTC
>VKOC01020152.1:0-12601 GCA_009364415.1 Spea multiplicata | reverse complement strand
TATTCTAAACTCCTTACTAGGATTATCTTTAAAACAAGTAGTTGAGGAACCAACTCGGAAGGAGGCCATATTGGATTTAGTGTTCACAAATGGAGATTTGTTAACAAATATTTCTGTAGGTGCACGTTTGGTATCTAGTGATCATCAGTCTGTGTGGTTTAATATATGAACAGTGAGTCACACCGCACAAAAACAAAAGTTTTACCGCTGGGGTACTCTGCAGAAGTGGCCAAAGCCATAAAAGACAAGAAGTCAGCCTTTAGGATATACAAAAATACCAAAAGTGAGGAAGATAGACAGATCTATAAAATTAGGCAGAAAAAAAAGCAAAGAAAGTTATAAGAGCTGACAAATCACATGGAGAAGAGCGAATTCCCAAATCACATGGAGAAGAGCGAATTCCCAAATCACATGGAGAAGAGCGAATTGCCAGTAAAAAATGGAGAAACATTGTTTAGATATATAAATGAGAAAAGGAAAGTAAAGCAAGGATTAATTAGATTAAAAACAAAAGGAATATATGTAGAAGAGGATAAAAATTTAACTGCCTCAATGAATATTTCTGTTCAGTTTTTACAGATGAAAATGAGGGAATGGGACCTCAGTTAGGGAAAAAAAGACGGAATCATTTTAAATATGCGAGTTTATTGAGGCGGAGGTTCTACTTCAGTTATCTAAGGTAAAGACAAATAAGTCTATGGGGCCTGATGGGATACACCCCAAGTTATTAAAAGAGCTTGGGGGTGTACTAGCAAAACCGTTACCAATGATTCGTTAAATCGGTTAACGGGAGTCGTCCCAGGGGATTAAAAAGTAGCGAATGTTGTGCCCATTCACAAAAAAAGGCAATAGGAAGGTCAGTCAACTACAGGCCAGTTAGTCTGGTAGGCAGACAATGCAGTAGAGCAGCAGGTAATGCCAGCAGAATGCTTGGTTGTATAGTGAGAGGGATTAGCAGTAGAAAGAGGGAAGAGCTCATGCCGTTGTACAGATCACTGGTGAGACCTCACTTGGAGTATTGTGTACAGTACTGGAGACCGTATCTCCAGAAGGATATAGATATGTTGGAGAAAGTGCAGAGAAGGGCTACTAAAATGGTTTATGGATTACAAAATAAACCTTACCAGGACAGGTTAAAGGATCTTAACCTATATAGCCTGGAAAAAAGACGGGACAGGGGGGATATGATAGAAACATTTAAATACTTAAAGGGAATCAACAAAGTAAAGGAAGAGAGTTTATTTAAAAGGAGAAATACTACCACAACAAGAGGACATAGTCATAAGCTAGAGGGGCAAAGGTTTAATGGTAACATCAGAATATATTACTTTACAGAAAGGGTAGTGGACGCATGGAATAGCCTTCCAGCAGAAGTGGTAGATGTTAATACAGTAAAGGCATTTAAGCAAGCATGGGATAGGCATAAGGCCAAGATAGATATAGGATAAGGGCAGGTCCTAAAGGAAAGTACTCAGAGGTTGGGCAGACTGGATGGGCCTACTGGTTCTTATCTGCCATCACTTTCTATGTTTCTTTGTTTCCATGACAGCCCTCCCCGACACCTATGTTTCTAAGCTATGGTTTTTTTTGTTGCTATATTCCATAATGGGGGGCCTCAAATGTGGGGAGATACCAAACAAAAATATGGGACAGAACAGGGTATGGTCGGGTTTATGGATGACTTTAGCATTTCCAAATGATACAGACTACAGATCGAATTTCACCTACTTACTAGATATAAACTAAAATACACAATTTTTGTAGGGGTTTTTTAAATCTTAAAAAAAAAAGTTAATTTCAGTTTCTCACATCAAGTCCTGAATGTTTCCATGTATTTCTTAGCATAATAAATTAAACAATACAATAGCTATATGTTGTGGCTGACATTCCAAACAGCGAAAGGAGCTGGGTCAGAATGACCTACAGGTAATGGCGCTGGCACAATCATAATGATTTGATCAGGCAGACTCCAGATAAGTTGGTATACCTTTTCATAAAACACTATCACCTGTTTATGAGAAAGTGTTTCATTGTGAGGTATCCACAAGTTGAAGCTTTGCAGGCGAGTATTCAGGAAAGATACAGTTTTAACTCATTAGGTATCTTTAATTGGCCGAAGCCTCCCTGCTGTCAATCACCACAAAATTTAACTACATGAAACTCAAACTTAATGAGGGCTAATGAATATATATATTATATATACATACATACATACCACACACTGGCCACTTTTTTAGGTAAACCTGTTCGGTTGCTTGTAAACACAAACCGCTAATCAGCCTATCACGTGGTAACAACTCACATTTAGGCATGTAGACGTGGTCAAGACAACCTGCTGAAGTTCAAACTGAGCATCAGAATGGGGAAGAAAGGGAATTTAAGTGACTTTGAACATGGCATGGTTGTTGGTACCAGATGGGCTGGTCCAAGCAATTTGAAAACTGATTATCTACTGGGATTTTCACACACAACCATCTCTTGGGTTTACAGAGAATGGTCCAAAAAAGAGAAGATATCCAGTGAGTTGCAGTTGTGTGGACAGAAATGCCTTGTTGATGTCAGAGAAGAATGGGCAGACCGGAAAGCAACAGTAACTCCAATAACCACTTGTGACAGCCAGGGTATAGAGTATACTGTCTCTGAACCAACAACACATGAAACCTTGAAGTAGAGGGGCTACAGCAGCAGAAGACTAAAACGGGTGCCACTCCTGTCAGCTAATAACAGGAAACCGATGGCTCCTTCCAGCAGGATAATGCACCATGTCACAAAGCTCACATCATCTCAAACTGGTTTGTTGAGCATGACAATGAGTTCACTGAACTCCAATGGCCCCCACAATCACCAGATCTCAATCCAACAGAACCCCTTCGGGATGTGGTGAAACGGGAGATTCGCATCATGGATGTGCAACCGACAAATCTGCAGCAACTGTGTGATGTCATCATGTCCATATGGACAAAAATCTCTGAGGAATGTTTCCAGCTCCTTGTAGAAAGTATGCTGCGAAGAATGAAGGCAAAAGGGGGTCCAACCCAGTACTAGCAGGGTGTACCCAATAAAGTGGCCAGCGTGTGTGTATGTATGTCTATATATCTATATCTAGGATTTTTTGTACACGGTAGGTGCTACTGCAGAACAATAACCCTATATTGTATTTTTTTTTTTTTTTAAATATTGGCATCAGGGACTTGAGTTTTTTTTTTCCATCTAGTGGCCAGTAATTCAGGCTTCTACTCATGTGAGACAGTCGAGGCTGTCAGACAACCTGAACTCTCGCACAGCGGCAGGAAGATTTCCAGCCTGTGCAAAAAAGACTGATGTATTTTCACGTCCAAAGGACATCCTTGCCCTTTTATCAATGTATGGTTTAGTCTACAGGGACTCCGACGGGTTAAAAAACAGTTGCAGCATGTATCTGCCGAGGCTGCGCCAGTTGCTTGTTTTATTGTATGTGCATACTGCACATCTCATCTGTATTTATATATTTGTTGTGTGTGTGGTTTCCCTTTTATATTTACTGATTTATTTTTCTCTTTTGGCTACTGCCTTTAGGATCATGGAAGTGTTGATTCTACAACAGGGATGTATGCTTAGGTCTCAGAATTAATTGAAGCAGATCAATAAGCACCATTCTTCTGATTGGCTGGTTGGGAGATATGACTGTTTGCTGATTGGCTCTCAAGCCGAAGCTAGATCCCCCAGTCACCATGAGGTGTATTTTATAGTACTTTAAAGGGGGGAAAAGGTGACATATGACATAGGGTGCCATGTTCTAAATGATATGATTCACAGCAACCTCTACCTAGAACCCTAAAAAGCAAAGCGCTGTAAACAATATATATATATCTATTGAACACACATACACTGTATTTCAGTAATTGTGGAAGACAGCTCCTAAAGGAGCTATTCTTATCTTAATTGGCTTTGAATTTTTCATGCTAATTCTCTCCATTATGCTTGCTGTAGTATTTGCGATCTACACAACATATTAAAAAGAGCTTAAAACAATTAGGTCTTTCATGGACTTGGATGCCCTTATCCAACATGATGCTGGAAACTCATATTTTTTCCACAGCGGTGCTCCTGCAAGCAAGATGACAGCCATTAAAAACTAATAAAAGAAGCATTTCTTGGATTGACCTGCAGTTTTCAAAGATATATATATATTATATTTCAAACTAGTACAAGCGAGAAAGGACTTTATAAATTGGTATACGCAGCCAGTGTAGGAGCAAAACGCAGATACCTCTGTCCTAGTAGGAAACGCATCACTTGCCATTGATGCTGTGAGATAAAAAGAGGCAATAATGTCCCCCCCCTCCATATTTCTGTGGCAAAGTGTCTGCCTCTTTAAAGCTTTTCTTCAGCACTGTTTTGAACGCTGCTCAATAACCGTACCGGTGGCTCCTGCCTGTCTCCTGGCATGAACTGGGCATTTATACACTGGCAATCATTCATATTCTTCCAATGCATTCTCCCCCAGTAACAAGTCTCAAAATTAAATCCGGTTGCCACTCATTTGACGCACCGGCCTACTAGCCTGTGGGGGAGCATTGGCACCATTCAGCCTGGAGTAAGGAAAAGTTACAGCCAAGACGCCCAATAATAAAATAGCCCATAATACATTTAGCAGGCAACATGCGCAATGCCGGCTATACAGTCCTGTTCGGAATTGTAGGTCGATGTATATTTTTCCACATGACAGGCTGCGGCAATTTTTGTATTTTTGCAATAGTTATTGTTAGGAGACAACGGTACTTATTCTGTATCTAGGGAAACGAATTTCACAACAAGTTTACAGATTCCTAGTTCAGGGAGACCGTGAGTGATCTACAGAGCAAGCCTGAGCTTTAACAGTAAACGGCTAACATCCCTCTTTCACATGAGCCTGCAATGTCCGCTTAAAGATGCAAGACTTCCACCTGGAGCAGGACAGTATAGAGCTAATCTACGGAAAAAAAGGATACTTTAGCACAGGGGCCTTTTTTACCAACTACATAGCTAGAACACATAACATGACTATGGATAATTTCTGCCAATAGAACCAGCTATTGACAATTTTAATTAATTAATGAAAAAAAATATTTAGCTTTTTCATCAAAGTTCTCCTTCTAGAGAAGAAACACTAAGAAAGTTCATTCAGCCCCCCTCTAGTTACTTACAATGAATGACAAGTATACTCTATTAGAGATTACTGCTATCTTTACGGCTTTACCGCTCATCGTTCAGAAAGTGAGCTCTGTCTCTGCCAGTTGCTGGAGGTAGTAGTAGATCAAGACCTGGACAGACCAGCAATGACCATTCCATGCTACTTCCGTTTACTTAGTCACCTACGTAGAGCAGGTCACATATGCTGTTACTGGAAAACTGACAAGACAATACTTTTTGCCGTCCCTAGATAGAGAAAAGTACTGCATAGCAGCAAACGTCAGCGGGGATAAGGAACAGGGCTGCAGAATGGCTACCTTGCTCTAGAATTTGTGGTGGGGTCCAATGTTTATTAAGAATAATAGTAATGCTATCTTTTATTTATATAGCGCCTGCAATTTACGCAGCGCTTCTCACAATACATTTACAATAATTGGGCTGTACAGATGTATCAGAGTGAAAGAAATGTTTTTGATATGTTTACATATATACATGAACTGGAAATGTCCCCATATACAAAGATGTCACGGTGATAATACAGGGAATAACAAACCTACCAAACATAATATTGTTACCGATATAAATACTTGCAAAAAAAAAAAAAAGCCTTGTTATTCACCCGTTTACTTAAATTTACTTACTATTACTATATACTAATACTATTTGTTTGTGTTTAAGTATGACCTGCAGGCATATTGTCAAATTATATTCTAGAAAATAAATCTACATACAAGACTTGTGCTGAACAGGGAATACATAACCATACAGGCTTTATATCTTTTTTTAAGAAAATAAATTAATAAGTGCAAAAAAATCTGCTATAGAAATACCAAGGTCAAAACAGAAGATCATCATTTGTTCTAAACTTGGCTTTAAAGGCTGGAAGCATCCTATATTTCCAACTGTGCTGACATTGTGAGTCATAATTGTGGTATTATGACTGTATGTAAAGATGGGAATGACATATTCAGTTTCCACAACAACCAGGTCCCAAGAGAACAGTTATGCGAGATCACTGGAACAGCCATTCATAGTGAGGAATACTTTTGGTAGTATTGGGTCACGGCAATTTTGGCCTCTGTATTCTGGCGTATTTGCAAGCCTGACATCTGGAGCTTGTTCTTTTGTTCTTATACATGTTGCGCTTATGATTTGTGCAATAGCGGAACGAATATTGCATTATCCGTAATAAATTCATGTAAAGCAACAATGCTAGAGAAGTTTTAAATTAACTCAGACCCACAAAGTCAACCATGAAAAAAAACACCAAGATAAATCCAATGTATAATAAGCAATCTTCTGTCCTATCTTTGCTATCAAATGTAACTCTTCCATTTGATATTCTCAAATAGTTCTAAAATAACCCATTTGTAATTCTAAAAATCTCAATTTTTTTTTTTTACAAACATTCACTTATATTAATAAAAAAATTACCCCGATTTCATTAATTTAGACTAATTTTAATTAAACTTAATAAAAATAAATAAATTACAAACGTATTTATTAGGACTGATTGAGTTACAAAATGGAAGCACCTAGAAAAAGCTGATGTATCAAAATGCGTAGCGCGTGTCCTGAATACTGGTCCGTTGGCTACAGGAAAGGTTCTCACACTTGTGGAAATGTTGAAGGAAACGGACATGCTGAGGGGGCAGAGAAAGCTACACCACATAGGGGCTGTATATTGCTTCCCCAAAAGGCCATCTAATGTAAAAGTTAGCGTGCAAAGCTGTAGCTGTGCTAGAGGTGTACATTTCAGAATATTTACTAAACAAACAAAAAAAAAAACATTCATAATGGGCCTTTGTATATATTAACCTTTACAAGGGTAACCTTTAAGGGGGCATTGGGCATTACCATTAAATGGATATTATGAACCTGCTCATAACATTGGGGGAAAGGAGTCTGTACTCCAAGATGGTGGGGGTTTTTTGTGTTCCTATCATTAGGGTCAAAGCCCAATTTTGTTTCATTTCGAATGGGTCAGTAGGGTACCAGGCTTGATGTCTTGGCCCTTGGTCAACAAAGATGAAAACATTTAAATTGCTAGAGTTACATTTTCCCATGTATATGCGCCCCAAGCTGTTCATACCGATTCTCTAACACTACAAGGCGTGTTTTCTGAGCTGCTGCAGTTACTGGGAACGTAAAGATTTTTTTAATTTTTTTTTTCTTTGCTTTCACACTTGGGATTGTCACTACCATTTTTCACATGTCCAACAGTGCCCGACCTCAGAAATGCTCTTTTGGAGGCCGTTATAGCTGCAAAGGGGGTCCAACTCGAAATTAATGCTTGTGGGTTTGAATGAGAATAGGCGTGATGGTCAGGTGTCCACATACGTTTGTGTATATAGTGTATGTATAAATATATGCATCAAGATAAGTGCTATACATAGATAAGTGGTAACTATAAACACATAAACTCATAGCTCTATCCCTTCCTCATTTGTGCATAGAATATAAATAGGTGCTTTAAAATGAAGCCCACGTTCCCTATTTACTAATACATATATCCATTTAAAAAAGATTTATAAAGTAAGACTCCCAATAAAGCATTATCCATAAAAACAACCCACTGGTTGCTGACAATGATCATCAGGCGGTTAAAGTCACCATGAACACCATCATTCCCAATCTGCCCATGAGCTTGCCATCTAGCCTTTTGGCACTTTGATAAAAGAGTGGTGGGTTATGAGGGCCCCACTTGAGCACCATCCATAAAAGGTTTTATCTGTATTAGTAAAGAAAAGTAATTCTTGTGGAATTGTCACAGTGACTCAAAGTATTATTCTTTGCAGAGAACGAAACATCTGTTTTTCCGTTTGTTTGTTTTTTCCCTACTACAGCTATCTTTGGTGGATATTACGTTTGATTTAGTAAACTGCCCACACCGACCTTTGACTAATGTCAAATGTGTTATTTCACAGGCAAATAACGCATTTGCAAGAACGCACACACACACACAAACTAAAAAACTAAAATGTCATTTAGTAGGAAGACAAATCCTTAATAATGGGGCTAAACCATAAACGGTTTTGGGGCAAAGATTAAATAGGATTTTATTACTTTACCAGATTTTAAACTTGCAAGAGCCGGACCCTCTTCTCCTCTTCTACAAAGACTTGAAATTATCCCATCGATTGTAACTGCGCTATGGAATCTGCTGGCGCTATATAAATACTAGACTTGTGCATTCGTCTTCGGGCGAACATGAAAACGAGCACGAAGAGGCCGTTTTTTTGTTCGTTCCGAAGGAACGTAGAACAGAATACAGTGCCGGCAAACCGTAGGCGAAGACGAAGACTCACAATCACGAAGAATCGAAGATTCTTCGTGATCGTCTTCGTTTTTGCCGCGCAACCGCCAAAATTTCAAACAGGAGTGAGCTGATCCTCGTCTGTCCAATCAGCTCACTCTTGTGACGTAACGCTAAAGGTCTCGTCCAATGCCTGTGCTGCTGTTTTTTGAATTCTGAAGGCGCCTTTATAAGACCAGAGCTTGCCTGAGAGATCCATTCATTTTTCGCTGTGACTGCTTTGGCAACACTGCTGTGCTGCATCCGAGCGTTACAGAGAGAGATTGATTGTGATTGTTCTGTTCTGTGTGAGACTGGTAAGCCTTAGCCTGCCATTTCTCACTGTGTACTTCATCCTCACTTCAGTGCTACTTAATTAATATATTTAATAATAATAATTTGATTAATTTAATTTTTTTTAATTTAATTTGTCATCAACTTTAGTGTAAGTGCTGTTGAGTTGACAGTGCACCCAGTGCCTCAGTGGCACTGGGGTGCCCTTGCCCTGGGCTGGCACTAGTGCCTATTGCCTGTCCTGCTTAAATAAATTAAATAGAATTTATAAATTACAATTTAATAGAATCTATAATTTAATAGTTCATTATAATATTATATATATATATATATTTGTCAGTCATATATATATATATACTATAGTATACTAGTGTAGAGTGTACTGTAGACATTCATCTACTAGTGTCTAATTTAAAATCAGTAATATTAATTAATATAATTAATAATTGAATTCATTATAAATTATATATATATTTGTCAGTTATAGTTAGTAATAGTATACTAGTGTAGAGTGTACTGTAGACATTCAAGACATCTACTAGTGTCTAATCTAAAATCAGTAATATCAATAATTCTCTAATTCTTTCTTATCTTAATAGTTAATTAAATTAGCTATAAATAAAAGTAATAATATTAATTAATTACTACTAGCGTATAGTTCAGCTAATCTTATTAGTACTGGTGCTGCAGCTCTATAGTTTGTGCTTTGTTTTAGCAACAGTAAGAGACCAAGTCAATTTTTCTTAATTAATCTTTCATTTTATTTCATTTGTTTTGCTCACCTCAGTCCATCAGTGAAGTGAACTTGTTGGGCTAGTGAGTGCAGCCGCATAAGTGCTGTGTTTTTTTGATCAGCAAGCAGTGACGTTAACTGTTTTGCAAAGATTTTCTCATTTATTTTACATTTTATTTCAATTTTATTAAAAGTACCCTTAGTGTTTTGCTCACCTCAGTCCATCAGTGAAGTGAACTTGTTGGGCTAGTGAGTGCAGCAAGCAGTGAAGATAACTGTTTTGCTGTGACATTTTATTTTATTTCTAATTCTTTTCAAGAAAAATTGACTGTGACGAGCTGTACTAAGCAAAGCTTCAAGCTACTAGCTGTAGTACTAAAATAATTCTAATCTTCTTTAATCTTAATCTATAATATATTATAAATAATAATATTCTAATTCATAATCTATAATATAAGTAATTCTAATTCTAAATTCTAATTCATAATCTATATTCTTCTATCTATAATACATAATATATATTAGTAAATTAGTTCTAATCTATTAATATTATATAACTTAATATTAATTAAGAAATCATATACTTAATCTGATTTAACCTCACTTTAGCTTAGTGGGTTTGAGAGCGTCTGCCTAGAGGTAGATTTATAGTATAGCTTTAGGCTAGCATTGTAGTAGGCTAAGCTCTTAGGCCCGTGTAAATTCAAATTAAAAATAAAATACTGCTAGTTATAAAATAGTTAATCTTGAGTTAACAATTTAAATAACTTTAGCACTTTGGCAGATTGCACACAACAGCACAGTGCAGTAGTGCATAGTTTTACTTAGTAGCACTGAAGAGAACTTCCTCTATTTTTTTTGTCTTTAATTTGTTTTTCCTTTTTTTTGTTTTTATAGTTTTTTAAACACTACACTACACTACACTACACACACAACACAAAATTTGAAATGGATCCTCCTTTTGGGACTAAGGAGGGACAAGCTCCATCTACCACCACCACCACCAGCACCACCACCAGCACCACCACCAGCGCCAGTTCTAAGATGCAGCCTTTGCGTCAGTCTAGTCGGCCAAGTAGGCCAAGCTCTCGCTTATCATTTGGGGAAGCATTGCTTGAAGGATTATCAAGTAAAGGAAAGGCACCAAAAGCAGGCAGTAGTAGTGCGGCTAGGCCTACAAGCTCTATGGTTTTTTACGGAAAGCCTAAAGCACCAGCAGCACGTTCAAAGTTAAAGGGTAGCACAAGTAGTACTAGCCCAGTGACTAAAAAGAAGTGCCTTTTGCCCCAAGCATCATCTTCCCCATCCACAAGCAGCATGCACGGTACCAAGCAGAGCCAAATTAGCAGCAAGACTCAGAGGGGTCCCAAACCAAAGCGATCTCATTCCTTTGTAGGGAAAACCACCACCACCACCACCCCCACCTCTACCGCGTCTACCACCACTAGTGCTGCGCCTACTGTTCCCACCGGTACCGCCACGCCATGTCTTCCTAGTACCTCTAGCAAGCCACCAAGTCCTTACAGTATTTTTGTAAAGACAGTTAGAGAGATGGCTACACATAGTACTGGAAATCCAGCTAGCGAGGTACCAGAGGAGCCTGAGACTGAGAGGCCAAGTGTAGAGTCTGTTCTTCCTGCTCGCACTACTACTACTACTAGTCACGATATCAGTCTTAGCTCCAGCCTAGCAGGAATTCCATTTGATCTGGCTAATGAAGAACTAGGCTATGAGCCAGAGGAAGTAGAGGAGATTAGTGGCCAGGAATCAGATTCCTCAGGGAGCAGTGTACAAATGACTAGTGCACAATTTTCCCCTGAGCCTCCACCTTCTCCGCTGCGATCATCACCACCACCAGCAGCAGCAAAACCTACCAAATCTGCTAGACTTCAAGCAATTAGCAGTCCCACTATGGCCAGTACTGGTAGTACCACCAGTGCCACTACCACCACCACCACTAGTTCTGCCGCTGTTCATCCACCCCGAGCAGTACAAGCAGCACCCAAGGCACACCCCAAGGCTATGCGCGCCCCAATTTGGGAGCACGTTGAAAATGTGGAAGAAGGGCGCTATGGAAAGTGCAAACACTGTGGGAAGCTAATAAGCAGAGGGAAAGTGTCTGGCCATTTCACCAGTGCTAGCATGAAGCATCACCTCAGCACTCAACACAACGCTGTGCTATTGGGGAAAGATGCAGAAGTAAAACGTAGTGCAGGCATTGGTAAAACCCCAACAGCTGCTTCTGAGCCAATAGCAGCAGCTAGTGCTGGCAGCCAGAGACCAAGGCAGGTTGGAGCACTGCATGCCCAGCCCACCCTGGAAGAATTTGGGGCATTCCACTCCAAGAGAACGATGCCCAAACAGCAGGCCAATAAAGTAACGCGACTTATTGGTCAGTTCATTGCTGTTGGAGGGGCATCCTTCTCCATGATTGAAGGGGAGCCTTTCAAACAATTGATGGCGGCTGTGGCTCCACAATACACAGTTCCGTCACGTTCCACTTTCAGCAGGAACATTGTCCCCTCGCTGTATCGGTCCTGTGTTGCAGCAGTGAAAGAGGAGCTTTCCAAGGCTGCTGGTCAGTGTGTTCATTTCACTACAGATTTGTGGAGTGCACCTAGCGCCCAGCATGCCTTTCTTTCTTTGACAGCACACTGGTGGCAGCCCGGTGTGTCTAAGGAAGTTGCTGCAGCAGGCTACCGATCATTCCTTCTCCATGCAGAAGTGATGGATGAAAAAGCACACTTCCCAAAATATTCTGCATGCAATTAGGAAAATGTTTAGCCTTTGGGTGGGAGCAGAGGCGGGCACCAATGTTGAAGTTGGTTTTGTGGTAACTGACGGAGGTGCCAATATGGTGAAAGCGCTGCGAGATGGTCATATTGTTGGTGTGCGCTGTGCAGCCCACATCATCCATCTTGTAGTGAAGGCAGCAATGTCAGAAGGAACTAATGTGGCAGCAGTAGTTCTGTCCCGCTGCAGAAAGATCGCTGGGCACTTTCACCATAGTGTTAAGGCTAGCCAACTTTTGAGGGAAGAGCAAGAGAGGTCAGGTCTTCCCGTACACTGCCTACGTCAGAATGTCAGTACACGGTGGAACTCCACGTTAGACATGCTGGAGAGGATTT
>VKOC01020149.1:0-13760 GCA_009364415.1 Spea multiplicata | reverse complement strand
ATATGCCACTGTGCCCCCTGAAATGCCTTATAACTTCCAATATGCCACTCGCCCCCATTAATGCCTTATACCTCCCTATATGCCACTGTGCACCCTGATATGCCACTCCCCCCATAAATGCCCTGCACCACCCTGAAATTCATTATACTCCTCCATTATTCACCATCACTTCCGCTGGGGCTTCTACATCATGTGATGCTGGCGCTGCATCGTAGAAGCCCCAGCGGAAGTGGAGGGGAGAGGCGGGAGTTGTCCGTGCGCATCGCATGGATACCCACCAGCTGACAGTGAGGGGAATCCAGCATTGCAGGAGAGTAGTTTTTCAGAGCATCGATAAAAATCGATTTGACTATTCGATAATGAAAAACGATTTTCATTATCGATTATTAGTTGTTGCAGCCCTACATCATACCAGGCAAGCTTAACATTTTCAACCATCCCTACTGCAAATTTTGCAAGTATATATTTTGCTCAAGAAACAATAGGTCAATCATTTTTGTGATGATAACCAAAGAAAAGCTGTATTGAAATAATAAGCAATATTGGTATTATCGACCAAGTCATAAGCTATACAAGAGGAAACTTTCACGATCCTCAAGAGGAGATGCTGGAGACCAATGGCAGGAGCGGCAATACTCAGGTAAGCTGTTGCATTTAAATGATGTTTAATTGGTACTAAGGAGCCCAAAGTGTGCCAAGAAAATCTCCCCCACACCATCACACCAGCCTGAAACATTGATACAAGGCAGGATGGATCTATGCTTTCATGTTTACGCCAATATCAGACCCTTCCATCTGAATGTCTCAGCCGTAAACGAGACTCATCAGACAAGGAACATCCATTTTACAATTTCGGTGTGCTTGTGTGAATTATAGCCTGTTTCCTGTTCTTAGCTGACAGGAGTAGCACCCGGTGTGTTCTTCTGCTGCTGTAGCCCATCTGATCAAGGTTCGAAGTGTTGTGCGTTCAGAGATGGCATTCTGCATACCTTGGCTGTAACGAGTGGTTATATGAGTTACTGTTGCCTTCCTGCCATCTTGAACCAGTCTGCCCATTCTCCTCTGACATCAACAAGGCATTTTCAAATCCCAGTAGATCAGCAGTTTCTGAAATACTCAGACCAGCCCGTCTGGCACCAACAACTATGCCATGTTCAAAGTCACTTAAATCCCCTTTCTTCCCCATTCTGATACTCAGTTTGAACTTCAGCAAGTGGTCTTGATCACGTCTACATGCCTAAATGCGTTAAGTTGCTGCCATGTGATTGGCTGATTAGCTATTTGTTAATAAGCAGTTGTAACAGGTGTATGTGATAAAGTGGCCAGTAAGTGTATAAAAATCATTTAGTATAAAAATTATCTAAAAATGCAGGGAAAATTAGGAAAAAGGGAAATTTTTATGTTTCACCTTTAAAACTATATATAACCAGTGCAAATGGAAAAAAATCCAAAAGGGTATTTAGGTATTTGTCCCGTTTTTGGAAACATCCCTGTGACATACACCTGTCATACAGGGCCCCAATGGTGCTGGCAGTGATTTCGGGGACAAGAGGATACATCTGTAATCTCTGGGAGTTACTACAGCTCTCTTGGTGAACCCGTTACAACCTCATATGCCTGGTATTTTCATTTATTTTGGCACTTACAGGCCAAATGACGCACAATACCCCACATGCATGCATAAGTAATTTTTCTCAGACATTGTGGGGTCAAGACTGGAATATGCGCATTTCATGTTTCAAAATTGAAATTTTGACAGATCACTTTACTGAGCCCATGTCTCATTTGAGACACAGTAAAGGACCCAAATATCAAACCCCATAAAACTATATATTTCCTGAAAGAACAAAGTGCAAGGACCTCAAAGTCACTCCCTTAACTTTCAGTGGATGTTGACGCCCCCTGGGAGGGGCCAGATATGGCCCCCCGATGCTGATCTCTGTGTTGCTGAATGCCTCGACATCAAGGCATTACAGCAACACCATTTAAGCAAAGAAAGTGATCGTAGATGAAATGTAACACTGAATAGTGTTTTGTATAAACACTATATTAGGTATTTATTGTTACATACTTTTTATTTCTATATGCTTTACATTTATATATAAGAAAGAAAAAAGTAAATTAAGCTTTTGATACTCCCTTGATAATGTTATAACTTGTTTATTTCTATACATTTTATATTCAGGATCCCATTGTGTGCATTAACACTACAAAAGAACGGTCTACAAACTCACCAATTTGTTAGATTTTCCTCCACATCATGACCAGACTCCACAATATAGGCCTTAGCCTTCGGCAAAACATCCAGGAGACCTTTGCCCCATTCATGAGGAGGCTTCCGATTTATAGCATACGAGGTGAAAAGTGCAGAAGCAAGTGATCCCAAATACCCACTTGGATGGTGGTGTGTCATCCTGCCACTGTCTATGCTGACTCTGATCAAATCTGGCAGCTGTTCTGGTCGTGGAAACCTAAGGCCTATGCACATGGCTCTCATTGCTGCACCACAACCTCCAGCTGTTGACTGATATGGAAGTTTCCAACCATTTGGCAACTCAGGTTCCAGGCGTTGTGCATTAGCCATACAGGTGTTGCCTATACAGAAAAAAAGATATAGGGTAAAATCCATGAAAAAATAAATATATGGTATACAACAGAGTAACATAAAACTTACTCAATCTCCCTGGGTCATCATTAAATGTGATCATGATGTGTGAACAGTTTGCTAAGATCTTAAGTACTTTTCCTAAGGATCTTTAGTAACTCCAGCAGAGATTCAAAAGCTAACTGTCCTATTATTTACCAAAATTAGCTAAATTAGGGATTTGAACCCTAGTAAAACTAGGTACACGTTGACTGTGTTACCTCTGGGTTGCTATGGAACAAAAATTTTACTGTAAAAATGTCATTCTAGCCTTTGGTCATGCTAGAGAATAGATCAAACACAATGGCTTAATAAGATAGACGAGGTCATTATTAGGGAAGCACTAGTTACTGGGGTGTCTATAGTAAGGACAGGAATGCCTACTGAACATGCACTCTGCTAAATATTTTGTTCAATTATATTACAGAGCCATTTGGCAGAGTCTGCTGATCTGCCAAGATATAAATAATGAGTGGAAGAACCCGAATAACACCAAAGAAAGGCAAGTTGCTTATTAGCTACATCCCTTGAGTGATCAATGTTCTGCTCAGAGTGGGATCTCCCATAAAAATCATTATTCAAGATGATCATCCTGGATACAGTCTTATGTTATCTGGAATGAACAATAAATGGTATTTGTTATGTTACCTGGTTCTCTGCCTTCCATATCAAACATGCACTCCTTGTATTTTTTTGCCAACAAAGGATAAAGCATGGCAGGTTCGATATATTTGCCTGCTTCCACCAGCGCTTCTGCTGTGGCGATGTGCATTACAGTATCATCACTCACTATCATTTTCTCCACATCAAGATGTTCCAATCCACCTAGCTTGGCCAGCTCATTATGAATCATCGGTCCATCTCTGCAAAATTCCCATTTAGCGTTATTATAGCCAAGGGCATCTCCAGCTGCGCTAAGAACCATTGCAGCTACATAATTCTCCACCAACCCTGAGCACATGCTGGTGCAGAAAACAAATTTATTGAAGAGACCTGTGAATAACAACTGAACAAGGAAAATAAACAATCAATACCATCTTTTCATACACAACATACTTAAGATTGCAGAAACATCTTCTTCTGTAATAGTATATTAAGGTTATTCCCAGTTTTAAATTATCTTTGTGCCCTTCTCTTAATTAGTTGATATTTATTCTAAGGATAAGCCACTCAAATTCAAGACTGCTGACAGGTATGGATAGCTGAATATGAAGCAAGATTTTGAGAAGCATAAATTATTATAAGACCATTCTTCTTTAATTTATGACAAGTAGGTTTGCATTAACCCTCCAAGAACACGAAACAAAAATACTAATTCACTACTTTGTGATATCTCACTTGGATTAGGAAAACTCCCCACTAACTGCCCTTCCCTTCACACGCTCAAGACTCCAGCCCATCCAGAAAACTGCAGCCAGACTGATTTTCTTATCTTAACACATGTTGCCCTACTGAATCAGTCACTCCATTGGCTCTGTATACCCTAATTTAAACTTCTGATCTACAGGTTCCTTATTTCTCAGCTATCATATCGAAATACTCTAACCGTCGTCTTCCTTCTTATCAAAGACTTAAGACCCCCTTCTACCTTAATCTAATTTTAAATGTTCGCTAAAAACCCACAGCAATCAAATCATCCTCATCCAGGAAGTCCTCTTTGTGCTGTCTCACGTCTCCCTCAACCACTGTTCCTTAATACAGTATAAATAAATTTTTGGAAGTCTATTCGCATTAACTCTTTCAGATGATACGCAATAGCATACTAAAAAAGTAAACTTTTAAATGTTTTATCTAGTCTAAAACTAGCATTTCAATATTGAACAAATTCTGTTTTCCAAAATTAAACAGGCAAGCTTTTTTGTCTTTGTGGTAAAAGCAACCCATAGAACATTTACTGTTATCAGGACAAGACATGATAATAATAGCAGCGCCTAAGTAAAATGTATTTACATTTTAAGAATACCGCTATATTCCATTTATAGTGGGGTTGATCTATGAGAACATTTTCTGTTATAATCAAGATTAGCTGAGTCACTAGGGAAAAAGTGTCAGCTCTTTGGTGGTTTTCTCTGGGACAAGCAGCATTTCTACGTGAATTGTCCGATACCCGACCCTTCCTTGATACCATGTTTTACTTACCATCTAAAATATCACTGGCTGGTGTTAAGTATAGATTTTTAGCTGGACGCTCTATTCAGTTCTAAGGCTGTAAAATATCTTCCTTGTGGGCTGAATCCTTGCCCGTGGCCTTGAAATCCCTCTCTACAGCATGAGCGTGTATATCACTCTAATACAGTAATACTTCTTACTATATAAAGATTGCGCGTCCCCTTGCATTCCCCCTCTGGGAGGGGAGCCGAGGTATGAGGGCCTTTGCTTCGGCCAGCATTGCACACACCTCCCACATGTCTCTGTTGCCTCTCTTCATCTCTTCATGTCCCTTTTTTCAAGGGGCTGAAGCTGCTTGCTGGGTGTAAGTGTATGACAGTGTTCTATATCTCTAAATGCCACAAAAGCAAAGTATCCCTATTTAACCACTCCAAAGGCTAAGAGTGAAACTACAGATGACAACTAATGACCGAACCTTTCGATTTCATCGGAACCAAGTTCTTGATAAGCCACATGGTAATTGCATTGTCATACGGGCGGTGTATGGCAGAAACGGACTACCTTGCAAAATAAATACAGAGTTGCAGAGAAGCTTAGAAGTGCCCTTTAATCTAGAGAGTCTGAAACCTTGGTAATCATAAGAAGCGCATACATTACACAATTGTTATGCGGTAAGAACTCCTTTACTACAGCTGTGACTGGAGTCACCACTAACTGCCACATTCAAACAGACATTTCCTCACCAGGAGCAGCCCTGTTATTCTGCGCGGACGGCGGTCATCTCGTCTCATGCGGAAAGTGAAAGTAAACCTACTGCGCTCAATAAACGGGTTCATCGTCCTCTACCTAGCGGTGTCATTGCCGTTTTCGCAGCTCCATCTAGTGATTACAGATGTTAGTTACCTAACATGGCACTACAACGGGGCAGTTAGTTAGGCGAGCCATTGTATCCAGCTTGTCCCACTAGCCGACTCTCACTCTGGAGCAGGGCTGCCTACAACTTCGATCCCACCCAGGATCTCCGGAAACGTTTCATGACAACTACCGTACCCTACCCTGTAACCTTGGGCGCATCAGCGGGAATAGCCCCCTCACCGTAAATTCACAGACAGACTGAACCCCCCCCCCCCCGCTAAACGCCCATCATCTGACCCGACCGCTAACGCGATGCTTTGATGCAGGTCCAAACTGAAATCTCTGGTCTTGTGCTACCCCCAGGGAATGCTAACTGCATAGGGGGCTCCTGTGACGACCACCAGAAGTTAGAAATTTCACCTTTATTTTGTTGCAGGTTCTTCGCTAGCGCCCGCCCGCCAACATAAGTCTTACCACCCTGGAGCGTGCGAGTGCCATCTGTAGAGCCTCTTATATAACTTAAACATGAGCTCTTGCCATCAGAGTTTAAGCGTAAATTGAATTATTTATTAACACTGCCTTTAGAGTGTGTAAATCTGACAACTTCGTGACCAGGGCCATTTTGTACCCTTTATTGGCACTTTTTAGGCATCTTAATCTTTTCAAGCTGTAAAAAACCTGATACACTGGCACTGTAACTGAAGTAGCATGTGGTGTGCAGGCAGTATAAAACAGATCAAATAAATAGAGACACAAGTCATTGGATAGAAAATGTCGTGGTTCCACGACAAATAAGTATTAGGGGTGAAGGAGGAAATCTCTACAAAAACAAACTGTAACCACTTCCTTCTCGCGTAAACAGGTGCCCTCGCGACTAACGGCTACCTGGCACCCAATCCAGTAACTCCTGGCTGCCCAGCACCTAAACGGAACGGTTCATGCGCTGGGCACCCTAACGGATAAATAAAAACGACTCTCGGACTTAACTGTTTGATCTTCGTGGAGCTGTATAAGCCTCGGAGTAATCTCAAACCAATTTATTCTCAAATAAGGAAGCAGCTGTTGCAAAAACTCCGAAACGGCACTGATTTTCAAGCCTCGGAAGCCAAACATAAATACCTGCTTGTCTATATTCTCGCCTCCAGTCATATGTTCCGTTTAATACTCAGTGGCGCTTGTGATTGGAAGCTTCCCATTGGAAGTTTATACTAGCAGTGACAGGATATACTCCCATTGATGTCATTAAAAGTTCTGACAGCAAATGATTGATAGCCTAAACAGCCAAGCAATAGCAAGAAATTTCAGCCCATGGAGAAAGGAGGAAGATTTTGGGTAGGCAGAGAAATCCAGCCAAATTTATTCAACTGCATGTCCAGATTACGGAAATATCCAACATGCATAGTTTTGTTTGGTTTTGTGGACATTACGGGTCATAAATTGAAACATGCCCAGTATATCGGATCGCGGTATTTTTCTAGACGTATGCTATACCTGAAGCAGCTTAGCAGCCCCCAAGGACAATATGTTCCTATAAACCTATACATTTTTGTAAAGCACACAACCCAAAGTATTTAATCTGTAGAATTTGGACACTTTTTATGAAGGCATTTGGCCACCAGTCAGAGTCCGCGCCTGCTCCCTTGTGATACGCAACTGCTGCTGTGCGTCTGGATTCTGTAGCGCTTTTACATTCAGTCAGTAAAATTAAAAATCACATAAAGGAGAAGAGGGCCCTGCTCTTGCAAGCTTACAATCTATTTGACAGTGGTACAGCATAACTCCTATCGCTATATACAACTGTAAATGTCTGTCTCCGGGTGACCACATTGGCCATGTTTTCCAGGACATGTATACGTTTTTCATATTGATGACGAGCATATATGAAATGTGAGATGTATAGACTCATGAAAGGGAACCAATTAGTCAGTTATACATTATCCATACTGCAAGGCAGCACTTCATATGGTCTGGTCAGCAATATGTAAAATTTATATGTGTCCTGGAAAACATGGCTGATGTGGTCACCCGGAGACAGACATTTATAGTTGTATAGAATGATAGCAGTTATGCTGTACCACCGTCAACGTCTGGCTCAGTGTATAGTGATAGGAGTTATGCTGTTCCACTGTGATGTCTGCCTCGGTATATAATGATAGTGGTCATGCTGTTTTAAGTGTGTTGTGTGTGGGGGGTGCCACATACAGGATCTGTCCCGGGTGCCAAATACTCTAGGTACGTCCCTGTGTCTGCGGACCTAATGCACTCTGCGCTGCAGGGAGCGTCTTCTCCATGATTGGAGGTCAGCTCTTGCGTGGCAGCATGGGCGTGAGTTCCCCGGAGAGCGCGGTGACATCAGGCATGGCGTCACGCATGACGTCACGTCAGCACTCACTCCTGGAGCTGACATGAATAACAGCGACGGCCAGCGGTGACAGACATTTGAAAAAAAATATTATTATATTATACTATACATTTTAATGAGTTGGGTTAATTCCAGGCTGAGCCTGGACATAATACACCGTATTTGCTCGATTATAAGACTACCCCCCCCAAAATCTAAATATTAATTTAGGAGAAAACAAAAAGCCTGAATATAAGACTACCCTATAGGAAAAAATGTTTTACTAGCAAATATTAATTCACATGTAAACTATTTTTCATATTTAATAAAAACTATGATTGAGAAAAATTATTTTTTTATTTTCTTTTATTTGCCAACCTGCCCCACAGTTATGCACTACTGTCCCAAATACAGCCTTATACACGCCCTATAGTGCTCAATTTTGCCACTCTCCTCCATAAAATGTCTTTTAACTCTCATTGTATGGCACCCCAGAAATGCCTTTTTAACCCGCTATATGCCACTCTGCCCCCAGATATACCTTATACCTGCCTATATGCCACTCTGTCTCCCTAGTAAGCATTCTGCCCCCAGATATGCCTTTTAATCCCCTATATGCCACTCTGCCTCCCAGATATCCCATATACACCCATATAAGCCACTCTGCCTCTCTGACATGTATTTTAACCCCCTATTTGCTCTTGTGCAAAAATTTTGCCAGAGCCAAAATTTTGTGCGCACAATATGCTTCTGCAAATGTTAAATTTAAATTGTTATTCTATATTTTTCTCTCATGGTTAATAACACTACATTATAGTGTGATAATGTAGTATTAGTTACAGAACAGTATTACTTACTTTAATGTTTTTTGTAAAGGTGAAATTCTCACTGCATAAGTAAATTATGAGCGAATCACGAGCGGAGGCTTCAGGCCGCATAAAGGATAAAAAAAAAATTGGGAAAAACTGTTGTGCACAGGGGCGTAGCTAGAATATTTGGCACCTGGGGTGGATCCTGTACGTGGGACCCCCACACACACACTTTAAAACTGCATAGCTTCTATCGTTAGGCAAACATTGACGGGTACAGCATAACTGTTATCATTATTTACTAAGGCAGACATTGACGGTGGTACAACACTACACCTATCACTATATACTGAGGCAGACATTGACAGTGTTACAGCATAACTGCTACCATTATATACTGAGGCAAACATTGATGGTGGTACAGCATAACTGCTAACATTATATAGTGAGGCAAACAGTGACAGTAGTACAGCATAACTGCTATCACAATATACTGAGGCGAGGCAAACACTTACGATGGTACAGCATAACTACTATCATTATATGCAGAGGCAAGCACTGACGGTGGTACAGCATAACACCTATCACTATATAGAGGCACACATTGACCGTGGTACAACATAACACCTATCACTATACATTTAGCCAGATATTGACAATAATGCAGCATAACACCCAATCACTATATACTAAGCCAAACATTGATGTGGTGTAGGCCTACCACTTAGTGTCTGGCTTAGTATCTATCTATATATACCGTATTTGCTCGATTATAAGATGACCCTGATTATAAGACGACCCCCAAATCTGAATATTAATTTAGGAAAAGAAGAAAAAGCCTGAATATAAGACGACCCTATAGGAAAAA
This sequence comes from Spea multiplicata, assembly GCA_009364415.1. Classification (NCBI taxonomy): domain Eukaryota; kingdom Metazoa; phylum Chordata; class Amphibia; order Anura; family Pelobatidae; genus Spea; species Spea multiplicata. The sequence goes on along the minus strand of VKOC01020149.1, from coordinate 4,134 downwards.
TGTTTTACCAGTAAATGTTAATTCATTTAAACAATTTTTTTAATAAAAGCTATGCTTGAGAAAAATATTTTGGTTTTATTTCCTTCTATTTTCCAACCTGCCCCCCAGTTATGCACATCTGCCCCAGAAGTGCCTTATACACCCTATATGCCACTGTGCCCCATGATATGCCTTTTAACCCTCTAAATGCCACTGTGCCCCATGATATGCCTTTTAACCCTATATGCCACTGTGCCCCATGATATGCCCTTTAGCCCCTATGTGCCACTCTGCCTCCAGAAATGCCTTATACCCCTATATGCCACTCTGGCATTTAGAGGGTTAAAAGGCATATTATGGGGAAGAGTGGCATATAGGGAGGTTTAAGGCATTTCAGGAGGCAGAGTGGCGTATAGAGGGTTAAAAAGGCGTTTCTGGAGGCAGAGTGGCATTAAAAGGCATTTCACAGAGCACTCTGCCTCCAGAAATGCCTTATGCCCCCGTTTAACACTCCCTCCCCCTCCCTCCTCCGAACTTACCGGTACTTAAGTCCTCTGTCATGTAGCCGGTACTGAGTCCTCTGTCATGTGGCCGGGGCAGCGTGTAGTTGTCTACGCGATTCACGTAAATAACTTACGCTGCAGCCGCAAGGAGGTGTGACTAGCAGCGGGGGACGCAGACAACCCCCGCTGCTAGCCACACCTCCTTCCGGCTGCCCAGGCGGAAGTTGTATCCTCAGCTGGCGACCACCCGGGACTCAGAAGTACCGGTAAGTGGGGCGGGGGGGGGAGACAGGAGGAAAACCTCGTCTTATAATCGAGCAAATACGGTATATTTATGTGCGTAAGCAGGATTTTTTCCTAGGGGCAAAATATCCTCCCCACCTTTCCCCTCTTCTGCTCTAATACCCACTTACCTCATTGCCCTTTGTTGGCTCAGGAGAGGGGTTTCCTGGTGTGAGACAAATGTTAGTTCTCCATGAATAGGAAAATTATATGACCGTGGTGGTATTAGCTAACAGACCTCCATGTACCTGCTCAATGTGAGTTTAGTTTACAATAGCTGGGGTGGTAAAGATTAGCCACAACTACCCCAGTCTACAATACCTATGGCGTTCAACCAGTAATGGCTTCATGTATACCAAGGGGGCTGCAGTTATTGTGCAATGTAAGCAACCGCAACCCCGATCTATTACTACAAGTTCAGCCAGCAAAATGGCTGATGAATATTATTGTAGATGCAGTCAACAAACTGTTAGTGTTTGGATGGAAGACTTATTGTCTACAAGGCCAACCTACATTTACCAGCTATTATTACTACTATAGCTGGCAAAACATCATGGGAATTCCATGTGTAGTATATCATTCTGAAGTATTACAGAGTTTAAAAGGGACATAACGGCTTGAAACCAAAATAGGACACTTGGTAGCTTTTAGCAGTTGTGGTAACATTTGGCACTCAGCATGCTGTTACATTTGTCATGATGTTCAGCCAACCAAATGGATGGCTGAGGATCATGATGTGCATTCCACAGCAGCTGCAGTGCCAATCCATAATGATATAAAAACTAATCTTTGGCACTCCAGTTGTTGAGTACTCACTTTCCCTTGATGCATAACATACCAGATCGACTGCGAGTCATGGGAGCTGGAATATTAACTAACCCTAGCTGCAATGCATGTTTCATATAAAGCTACCTTGTGTCTGCAGCTTGCAAACTCTGTCTCTGTGTCTATGAAGAAGCAGCTACCGGAGTGAAGGTGAGGAGACCAACAAGAAGGAGAGCAGGCCAAATCAGCAGGGGGTATAAATAATTAAGTAAAATCCAGGTGTTTTTTCTGCCTCTATGTCTAGTTAACCTACTCTAAATTGTTTCCCTCCACTGCTGCTGCTGCAGTGGGCTCTTTGAATTTTCTGGGTGAGGGGCAAGTGTCCCCCTTTTGCCCCCTCAGACGCCCATGTATACAACGAATAGTTTGGTGCTTTGCTGTGGATGTGACTGGTTTACACAGAGGTGTGTCTGATAATGTGATGTTATGTCAGTATGTCACTACAATGAAATTCATAATCGAAAACAATTGAGCAACTTATATGTGAAGTAAGATTTGTATCTTAAGCATTGAGTAAAAAACTGTATTATTTATCATTCCGACAATGACTTCTGGCTGAATTCTGTCTCTTTCCTACACTAGGGACAGTAACTGTGCCAATGTTTCTACTGTCAGAGAGAGAAAGAGGTCAGCAGAAAGTGACTGTTGAAATGGTAAACACAGTTTCTTTGCTAAGATAACAATTGTGCAAACCCTACTTTTCATATAGATGTGGTTTGCTTAATCCATTTCTCAAGGGTTTAACATCACTTATCATATTGTGCAGTTTTCCTTCTTTTTTTTTTAAATGTTCTAGTTCACTATCTACTAGACAAACACCCGACTCATCATACTGACACTAACTAATGAAAGTCTACAGAAAAACAGACTTCATTAGATAAATAAAACTTCATAAGCATTGCCATAAGAATCATGTCTGTGTGGTATTTGGGCATGAAAAGTCACCCAAAGTATCATCAAATACATGACTGACAAAATTGGCAGTTTCCTGTACTATAAACAGCACCTTATTTAATACTCAAAGAAAAATGTGTAGGATTTCCCCTTTAATCAATGGCAATGTACAAACTATAGATTCTTATACATGGGTGTCACTACCAGGTCTTATTCTCAATAATTACAGCAAATGTGTGAAAAATGAATTTTGCATTTTGGTACCATGGGGCAAAAAGGAACATGCATGTTACTTAGTTACATAGTTATATAGGCTGAAAAAAGACATGCGTCCATCAAGTTCAGCCTTTCCTATATCTGTTAATTTGTTGCTGTTGATGTTCTTGCCCTGAACCCTGTGGCATGGAAGAGGTTACTGTGCAGGAGCAGTGGGTCCTTAGAGAGCGATTAAAGTAGTCTGTTAATGACTCAGAATTCAATGAACAATAGATTCTGCTATTTATCTCCATCTGTAAAAGAAGGCAGCGTGGGCAGCAGCAGGACTAGCCTTCTCTTCACAGGCAAGGCTATACCAAGACAAGCACAGAGTAGGCAGCAGCAGATAGCTAACCCTTCATATACCCTGTGCTTTACAATACCAAACACAAACTGCAATATCCCAGGTTAAACAGACACATTGCCATCATTTATACCCTGTTCTCCTCCATGTGTATGTTAAGTATCAGGCAGTAGAACTCATTTGTTTCACATATGGTTGCAGAACCAGCCTTTACCCTTCGTATGCCCAGCACACTAGTATGTGGATGCAAATACAAGGTTGCACAAGTACTGGTCTCTAAGTCACCGTTTCACAGTCTCAGTGAACGAAGTCAGCTTGTGCACTTCTTGTACTCAGCATTTACCAATCCTCTCATTCACAATGAAACGTGGCAGTGCCAAGCTCCCTGTTTTGTATGCAGGAGGTGAACAAAATACAGACTGACCTCTTGAGTAGAGCGAAGTCAATAAAAGGAAAGGCTATTGATTAAGGCTCAATTAATTATAATTGCAGATAAAAGCAGAGGTGGATATATTGATGTGGGAAATGCTAATGTACTCCACCCCCTCCTCATTGAACAATATAAGCATGTCAGGCACAGAGGGGATGTGTGTACTGATTGGAATATACACATTGTTTACTTGTTTGTACAGTCTGGTAACCAATTTGCTGCCAGACGTATTACAGATATTCAGCAGCCATAATGGTGCAGCTGAGTACCGTGACTGGATACAGTGCTGGTGCAGTCACAGGGTACAGACCATTATACCTCTTTTCAGTTGGTTTTGTATTATATCTTTTTTTCCTTCTCTCCATTTTTGTTTCATTCCCAACCATCTACCCCCAGTGTTCTGTTCCTCGTTATCACTCTGTGAGCCCCTTTGATTTCCCAAGGTAATCTCTCTCCTGCATTTTTCTCAAGCACTCCTCACTTCCTTTAAACCAGAAACAACTCCCAAATTCTTTTTCTATGCTTCTCGATTCCTTGAAAACGAGAGGCTGGGTTTAATATTTGCACTGGCAGCTACACAGCTTCTTTTTTCTACTGTAGCTTAAACCACTTCCTCTACCCAACTCTGTTTTCAGCCACTCTCGAATGGCTTAAAGCCTCTG